>BOPP01000496.1:45881-57766 GCA_017312745.1 Gryllus bimaculatus | reverse complement strand
CACTGAAGTCGCCCGTGAAGGAGAGCGCTCGGCGCACGTCCACTCGCTACCGTGTTCAGGCGAGAACTCCATAAAATTAATTGAAAGTACTTTAAAAGTTCTATAAATAAATCCATACCTCCATTTTACAACTTGAACTCTCCCCGAGAAATTAACCAAGCAATCATGACCCTTAACAATATAATACTTAGTAATATTGAAAACAGTCATATTGGAAAAACCTGAGATGTTATCAAAAAATGCACAAACCGCTCCCAACTAATATAATTAACTTAATCCGAATAAAAAATAAAACAAGAAGACTTCGGAGTTTCCTAAGAATTATTAAACAGATATTACACGAGACCAATACAATTCCTATATGAATAGATTAAATACTAAAAACAACTCTCTATGGTAATTTACTAAGAAACTCTTAAAAAAAGAATTCGTATTCCCCCATTAGCAACTAGTGATGGTAAAAAATACTCCCTAATGGAAAAAGCTGAAGTACTGGCCTCCCAATTTGTTGACACTTTCACCACCAATAACTTCACCAAAGATCCGAAACACGACGAAATTATGACAATGTTCAATGTTCCCCTATAGGATGTTCCCCGCCAAATACAATTCATAAACCCTAATGAAATAAGAAAAACTATGAAGGGATATGCCAAATAAAAAGCACCAGGCTACGATCGGATGGACACAATCATTTTAAAAAACATACCGGAGAAAGTCATTGCTTTTCTAAATAACATTCACAACTCTGTATTGAAAACAGGAAATTTTCCTCAAACATGGGAACACTTACTCACCCAATAGCAAACCAAACAAGAATCACTCAAAAGCAGAGAATTACAGACTTCTCAGCCTACTGCCTATAATGTCAAAAATCTTAGTGTAATCCCAGTCTTCGGAATCGAGCCTTGCTGGCCTATGGTTCTTCGCCGCCTGAAGTTTATCTAAAAAACAATTCAAAAGAGACCGACCAAGCTGCTGGCCTTTAGAATTCTATCCCAGTATTAGTCGGATTAGAGCCATAAATTGTGGGTGTCAAAAATCTGGTCGCTGTCGGGCGTACAAACTAATCTCACATAGTACTTCAGATATGAACTATCGACTACAATATTACCATACTCTATATTGTTATTGTGAAATATAAAATGAAATAATCTGGGGGTAATGTTTTTTGAAATGAATTTGCAAAAGAAATTACGTTCCTGTTATCTATTTTTTAATCAAAAAACGCAGTTTGGAACACTTCTTTTTTTCAATTTGAGCTTAAAAGCAAATGCATTTTTTGAAAGGAGAAATACGAAAACAAATATCGACTCGTACAACTTGGTATAAAATGAAGACAAATTCCACGCAAAACCCTGGGAATCCCTCTTGCGGCAAGTGACGAGGCGCCATTTTTTTCTGTGGACTCCAACAGCATATTTTTACGAAGATGTGGGATAGTATTTCTTAGAGGAAACAAAACACTCTTTCGCACCCAACATTGTGTCCGTCTGACGAAGTGGTTTGCAAAAAAAAAGAAGTATTTCCATAATGGCTTCGAAAGCCTTCAATACGACAGCGAACTGCAACGCAACGTTTTAGCAGCTCTTAAAAATCAGGTGGTCTGCCGCCGCGGCCGGCTCGGCTGTCCTAGCCTCAGCCAACGCCCACGAGGCTCTTGCGCGTTCTGCTCCGTTGGGAGGCTCAAGGCCGGTGCCGCGGGCGGCTGGGCCCCGGGCGGCTGGGCCCCGGGCGACGTATTCACTAAAATTCGATCATTCAAGATCGAAAGCAAACAAGAAAGATAGCAAAGAACTTCAAGAAGTAATCGAAAGCCACAGTCACAAGATCCGCCAGATTTTAAACATCAATCATACATTACAGAGGGTAACATTTCCTCTCTTCATCACAGAACCACATCCTTGCGAACAATAACAAAGACATTCACAACAAGACACTGAAAAATTAAAAGAAAAGCGCCTCGAAACAAGGCAAAAATCGTTCAATGCAAAAGTTGCCAAGAATATGAACATTCAAAAATATATTGCCATCAAAAATACTGCTGTGTAAAATGTAGAAAAAATCATTTGAGTGAAAGCTGTAAAGAGAGAAAAAAAGATCCATCTAAACATGTCCTTCGTGAACTAAAGTCCACTTCGCTTTATAGTTGCAAAGTATGTGGAGTAGTAGATCAAGAGATAAAACAAAGCAATATCAGAAAAAGTACGGCAGTTGACATCGCACTGGTCTCTTTGCTAGTGCTAAGAGTGGCTAGTGCAGTGAAACATCTAACGAATAGTTTCTTTTCTTTATAAAGTGCTAAATATAAAAAAAATCAATAAGTGCGATCAGTTCGTGTTTAAAAGTTTATGCTCTGGTCTCGGCCAGAGCATTGTCTAGAGAACTACCAGTGATTAACGCGCATTGACTACTGCCCTCCACGCTATCACAGTGTTCATGGACCCACGTACAGACTCAACAGCGGAAGCAATTAAAAATGCCCTAGACGCGTTAAATAATACAAACAGTGGTGTAAATTCAAACATTGAAATGACCGGGTGCAATACAGCCACCCAGCAGCATTTAGATCTTCAAACTCAACAAAACCGCCAACTTCAGGCAGAGCAGCAATGGAAAATGGTGCAAGACCAACAAAAACAGTTCCTACAATATCTTCACGAGCAACGCATAACTATTCCGCAGCTGCAACAACAGAATTCTCAACAGGTTTCGCTAAGTAGCCAACCCCCTCAACAAAATGTTAGAAATGAACTCAATATTTTGGGAACGAACTCTGCTAAATGACAAAGAACTTATGATTCTCGTGATATGTATGGCGTACCAGTTTCTAATAGATATGAAATATTGACAGAAGATGAAACTACAAATGAACCAGTCAATACTACCGCATTAGTGAAAATCCCTCTCATACATGAACTAGGTAAAAACTACAAACTAATATTAGAGGATATCAAATCAGTAGGCAAAAACCATTTTTCTACTAGAACATGTCAGAATGGAATCAAGGTTTTCTTCGCCGATATAGAGGACTTTAGAATCTATAAGAAAGTTTGTGAAGGTAAATCAGTGTCTTTTTATACGTACAGGGACCCTTCGATGAAAATATTTTCAGTTATGCTTAAGGGAATACCAGAATCTCTTAAAGAAAGTGAAATATTCGAAGAATTCAAACGGCTCAATTACCCAGTAATTCAAATATGTAGGTTATATAATAAGCAAAGACAGCCACAAACTTGTGCCATGGACTTAACAGAACTGAAGAAGCAAAATCTATATACAATGTAAACAAATTCACGAATTGTATAATTCAAATTCAACCTAGAATCAAACGTAATACGTAATCATACGTACAATGCAAAAATTGTCAAACATTTGGTCACACTCAAGCTAATTGTCATGTTAAGCCCAGGTGTGTTCGCTGTGATGGTCACTATCACTATTCAAAATGTACTGTTCCTAAAAATTCCAAACGGATTTGAGTTAATTGCGGTGAGGGTCACACATCAAATTACCGAGGCTGCCGTGTTTACCAAGTAGATCACAGGCAGATTTCCTTTCAGCGAAAAACCCTAACCAATGGCATCAGGAAACCAAAACACAAGAGCAATTTTTTATTAATTTAAATAATGAGAACTTTCCCGGTCTCCCACAACGTAAACTAACAGCCTGGCAAACAGAACGACTACCTTCCAACACACAGCCTCAAATAGACATAACTCAACTCGTAAACACAGTAGTAAATCAAATAATTTCAGTTATAATACCTCAAATTCAAAACATAGTACAGTTGTTAAAACCAGTTCTTCAAAATGGCAAATAAAATACAAGAAATAAAAATATTAAATTGGAATGCTAATGGTATTAAAAGACAGCAGATAATAGTTGAACAATTTTTGCATCACCAGAAAATACATATTGCGTGTGTTACAGAAACACACTTAGTACTAAATGGAAAATTTAAAATACTAAGTTACAAAATATATAGAAACGATAGAACCTCTGAAGTAGCTTTAGAAGGTGTAGTCATACTAATATCTAACAACTTGAAGCATCAACCGATTCAGAGTCCAAACACCACAGAACTCGAAACAATTGCAATAAAAATAAATATAGCTAGCAATAATTACGAAATAGTGGCGGCATATAAGCCACCAAATAAAAATTCCCATTAAAAACTTATAATGAAATTTTTAAAAACAATAGCAATAGTATTCTATTAGCTGGCGATTTAAACAATAAAAATTAAATATGGGGATACCACATCCAACCACGGCACAAAATTATTTACCTACGCAGCATCCAAGGATATTCATATTCTGCCCTCCCAATTTCCAACACACTATTCATATAACAGTAATGTGATATCGGATATACTAGATATTGACCAAAACATTCAATTTGCCCTTGATTCAAACAGTATTGCCGGAATTAGACTCGGATCACTCCCCAGTAATTATCAAAATAAACTGCTCCAATTCGCCGTTAGCTTAAATATTACAACGTAACGAAACCTTGGGACGAATTAATTGAAATAAATTTAAGGAGCTAATTGACAACAATATAATATACCCTAGTAAATTCACACCAACGATGAATTACATATGCAGGTGCTGCATATAACTCAATCGATACAGAAAACAATTGAACAGTCAACAACACAGTGTTCCGCAAGTATTAAAACTAGAAAACCAGTTCCTCTGAAAATAGTAAACCTTATCAAAACTAAACATAGCCTTAGACGATATTGGCAAACAACCAGGAGACCAGACCTTAAAGTAAACCTGAATAAAATTTCCAGAATAATTAAATACGGACTAAAACAATTTCGTTATTCTGAATATCAGAATATAATAAAACAAATTCACCACAATAGCAGACCAATGATCAGACGAATCGCCACAGAAAAAGCAGAAATTTTAAAAAGAGATACAGAAATCGCGTACTCAGACAAAAACAAGGCCAATTTACTAGCCAAACATTTTCAGAAAACCTTCACTTCTAATCCAATTAGCAACAATCAGTTTAACAATTACATTTTACTTGAATCAGCGAAACAAGTTGCAACTGTCCCAGGAAAAATCAAATTTATCTCACTTTCTGAAGTTAGAAAAACAATTAAAATCTAGAAAGGCAACAGGATATGATAATATTAGCAATAAAGCCCTTAAAGCACTGGCGACAAAGGCAATCGCGGCTTTAACCGCCATTTTCAATTCGGCATTAAGATTAGGCCATTTTCGTAAAAATTGGAAAACTGCTATTATCCTCCCGTTCAACAAACCAGGGAAAGACCCCCAAAATCCATCTAATTATAGACCGATAAGTTTACTTCCAACTCTTGGCAAATTATTCGAGAAGCTAATATATACGCGTATAAATAAATATGTTACAGAAATAAAGGCTATACCTAAAATTCAATTCGGATTTAGAAATAAATATTCAACAACGCACCAACTCCTGAGACTTTCAGAATTCATGGCTAATGCTTTCCATCAACACAAATACACCTTAGCAATATTTCTAGACATTGAAAAGGCATTTGACAAAATATGACACCCCGGATTACTATTTAAACTACAACGTCAGGGTTTACCAAACTACCTCTATAAAATTATCGACTGCTTTCTAGCAGATCCCCATTTCCTAGTAAGAATCAATTCTACTTATTCTAATCAATGTCATCCTAGAGCCGGTGTCTCTCAAGGATCATGCCTATCACCGCCAGGATAGGATCATGCCTATCAGCATATACTTATTGGATATCCCAAAACCAGCTGACTCAGAAATCGCCCTCTTCGCTGACGATACCGCTTTATTCACAGCCCACGAGGATATACTCTGTGCTTACGACAACCTTCAGAACGACTTAACCAACATATATCACCTGGTCTGAACAGTGGAGAATCAAAATAAACTCGCACAAATCTCAAGCAAAAATCTTCACACTTCGAAGACCACCGACGCCTCCCCCCCTTAAAATTCAAAATTCAAGAATAACATGGCTTCCCAAACAAACGACAGTTAAATATTTAGGACTAATGTTAGATGCAAAATTAACCTGGAAAGTCCACATCAAAACAGTTGCAAACAAAACGTACGCAAAAATTGCTAAACTTTATCCTCTTCTAAACTCTAAATCAGTTTTAAGTATTGAATGTGGCACTATAATTTATAAATCGATATTACGACCAACAATCTCGTATGCTAGCCCAATTTGGTGTAATGCAGCAAAAACACACATCGAAAAACTACAAATCATTCAAAATAAATGTTTAAGACAAATAACTTAAGCTCCCTGGCTTATTAGTAACAAACAACTTCACAGAGAATTACGAATTGAGTCAATACAAGAACACATCCTAAAATCCTCAAACAAGTTCTTTGACACTCTTTCAGGATCTCCAGCCACGACCGACTTCAAACTCGGGAAAAACTATCCGAAACCAAATAGAATATGCTCACGATTTCCCAAGGATAAACTCAGACCTTCATAAATACTCAACGTTATTAATTCCCAACAGCTATGAATATAAAATAATAACAAAAATATTTTATTCAATGAATAAAAAAAAATAATTCACATCAATTCAATTTTCAAAAGTTAACACAACCTGTAATATTCACGACAATTAGAGTGAGAACGAATGTCAAAGCATTATTTTGTATAATGTTAACACTTTAATTGGATCTCTGGTGAGGTAGATACCTTTTTATTATGATAAATAAATAAAGATATTGTCTGGTATCAATACTTTTTATTCAGCTTATGATGGTTTCAATCGCGTAGCGATCATCCTCAGAGCTTGCAGCTTCTGGGCTTGCAGCTTCTGAGCTAGCAGCTTTGTTTTCGGCCCTTTGTTTTCGCTACGCGATCGAAACCATCATAAGCTGAATAAAAAGTATTGATACCAGACAATATCTTTATTTATTTATCACAATGTTAACACCCCTGAAAGGCAGCAATGCCGAACAGGAGGTAATAAATAAATAAAAAATAAAAAAAGGGCGAAATTCACTTTGAAATCATTCGAACGACGCGGCATCAAGTATTCAGGTATCTCGTACTTATGCCCACTTAATCACGAACCCTCCGAGCTATCAAAACCAGAATAATAGCTACACTTTAATTGAAGAAGGAATAGAATCAGGAACTTTCAAACATTCCAATCAATGCACTGGCTGAGGTGGTTAAGGGCTTCAACTGATTTCCCTGAAATGCCCTTGGCAGGGAGATTTGTTCGAGTACCGACGGTGGCAGCATTTTCGACACTACCTAGATAATTAAATAGAATTCAGTCGCAGACCGGAGGAGACTTCTAGAGGCCTGCTCTGATCAGTAGTTTTCTGCGGTTTCTCCGATCACTACTAGGCAAATGTCCGTGTTCTGCCCTAACAAACGGGCCATAAACTGGACGCAATCTTTCCTTCCTCTCCTTTGTGGAAATCTCACCCCTTACTTACACATACACTCGCTAGTACTACACTAGCACTCATGTTGGAAAATCAGTCAAACAGCTGGGGTGGTACCCCACTGGTGGGAGATTTCTGAGTGGGAACAACCCCGCAAGCCGACATCTATAACAACGGCAGATCTCACCATGCAGCACAGAAAGGGCTCTGCCACCTCCCGTAAGAAAATTAAAATTCTCCGGTGAGGGACAGAGGGAAAGAAAGATATAGAGACAGCGACAGCGATAGTGAAAGACAGAGAGAAAGACGCAGAGAGAAAGAGACGCAAATAGAGAGAGAGAGACGCTCAGATAAAAGAGAGACGTACAGAGAGAGAGAGAGAGAGACGCACAGAGAAAGAGAGTCTCACAGAGAGAGGGAGAGGCGCAGAGAGTGACGCAGAGAGGGACGCAGAGAGAGAGAGAGACGCACAGAGAGAGACGCAGAGAGAAACGCAGAGAGAGAGAGAGAGTCGCACAATGGAGAGAGACGCTCAAGGGGAGAGAGACGCACAGAGAGAGACGCACAGAGAGAGACGCACAGAGAGAGACGCACAGAGAGAGACAGACGCACAGAGAGAGAGACGCACAGAGAGAGAGAGACGCAGAGAGAGAGAGACGCACAGAGAGAGAGAGAGGCGAACAGAGAGAGAGACGCACAGGGAGAGAGAGACGCACAGAGAGAGACGCAGAGATAGACACAGAAAGAGAGAGACGCAGAGAGAAAGAAACGCAGAGAGACGCAGAGACAGAGCGACGCAGAGAGAGAGCGACGCAGAGAGAGAGAGACGCAGAGAGAGAGAGACGCACAATGGAGAGAGACGTACAGAGAGAGACGCAGAGAGAGAGACGCAGAAAGAGAGAGAGACGCAGAAAGAGATGTAGACGCAGAGAGTGCGCAGAGAGAGCGACGCAGAGAGAGAGAGAGACTAACAATGGAGAGAGACGCTCAGGGGGAGAGAGACGCACAGGCAGAGAGAGACGCACAGGAAGAGAGAGAGAGACGTACAGATAGAGACGCACAGAGAGAGACGCACAGAGAGAAAGAGACGCACAGAGTGAGAGAGTGAAACGCGTAGCGAGAGAGAGACGCGCAGAGAGAGAGAGAGAGAGAGAGACGGACAGAGAGACGGAGAGAGAGAGACAGGGATACAGAGAGGATACAGGGATACGACGCAGAGAGAGACCGATACAGAGGCGGAGAGAGAGACGGAAACACTCGAAAGTCTATCGTCTATTGAAATTTTTGAAGAGCATAGCGTAAAACGTGATTAACAACAACGTGAACAGTAGCATGTGATAGGTAATACTTTGCAATATTGAAGCATTGCCGGGTTCTCTAATGTTTGAATACACACTATTCCAGGAATGCACTTACTATTGACTGCCCCTATCTCCTGCTAATCTTGCTAATTCTTTCAACTAGAAATTTCGAAATCAATGTGTGTATCAATATATATATATATATATATATATATATATATATATATATATATATATATATATATAGACTATGTGACTGCACTTCGTGCACAATATCACGTATTATCATCCTTATTAACACTTTCCATTTCCGGCGCAAATTTCTACTTCTTCTTCACTAGCCTTTCCGTTTTTCTCCCGTCCCATATCCAGCATCCCAACCTAGTCATTCATGGTGACTGTGCCGCGGCTCACATCGATTACGGTCTTATATTCACTAAGAAAATCTACTCGTGGTATCATCGTATATAACAACTTCTTTACAAGCAACGCCACAACTTCATACTTGCGTATATAATTGGCTGTCCGAGTGACGCCGCGTCCATGGCAATGGTGCCGAGGTTTCAGTCGCCACTCTGCGACCTTCCTCAGGTCATAATGCGACTGAAACGTCGACCGAACGTCGGCACCTTCGCCATGGACGCAGCGTCACCCGGACAGCCAATTGTATACTGACTCCGGCCACGGAAGCCTACGCTCTCTCTCATACTTGCGACCACTACTTCTTACCTTTAGCATTATTCGCGTAGTGATGGGGCTCGACTTTGTGTCGCCTCTATAACGAATGACATCGGCAATACTATAATTGATTCTCCCGTTGCCATTAGTTTTTCGTAAAACTCTTCTGAAACCAACGATGGCGTGCACCCAGTGCCCACCAACGCCTCGCTTTCTTCACCCGCGCGTGATACTGCAACAGTCGAACATTTCCTCACCGCTTACGACTAGTTTTCTTCGTGTTCCACTGATAGTTTGAAATGCAGGAGTCGAGACCACTTGGTAGTGAAGCGTGCGGCAGTCCGCTCACTGTACTTGAAGCTACCCTGAGTTCTTTTAAACATCCAATTTCGGATTTGAGCACCGTTAACTGCGTTAGGTACCGTTTGGATTTCATTCTTTAACGCTTAGTGCGATACCTGAACATTCTCTTCTACCTGATCGAGAGCGGCTGTGAGATTATTGCTATTTTCCACTACATTACCTTCCACATAACGCGATATCTCAATACATTTCTCGCGTATTTGGATTATGTTCTGATTCTGTGCATCCATCTTTTCCCTACATGGGCTTCACTGTTACTACCTAACACTAAATTAAGTTCTTTATGCTCCGCTTTCAGAACTCGTGCAAATTCAGTCAGCCTCCACACTGCTCGTTGTGTATATTACGCGAATGTTCATTACCGTTTGAAATATGGCATAATATTCTGGGGAAATACATCTTATAGATCCCTGACTTTTAGACTACAAAAAAATTGTACTACTAATAAGCAAATCTCATCCAAGTTATTCTTGTAAGCATCTCTTCATTAGTCGAAGTATCTTGACATTATCTTGTCTCTTTATATATGAATTCGTGGTTTTTGTCAAAATTGACTTACTTAAGAGCGGGAATATATTTTTAGCAAACGCCGTTTTCTTTAAATACGACACTCGACGTAGTAATCATATTCATCAGGTGACAGTATCAACAGCTCACTTAAAAATTTCACGTATAATACATGCACATTATTTTACAACACTTGGCCAGATGACATTAAAAGATTAAATTCGATACAAAAGTTTAAGTCCCAAGTAAAATATTTTCTGTCGCACAACTGTTTCTATACAATTAGAGACTATTCCGAGCATCCAAAAGGAAAGTAATAATATTTTATCAACATTTAGTGTATTATTTACCATTTGGATTGTACAATTCTAAAGAACCTGTAACAAGTATTATACTTCAGCTTCTGGCTCAATGAGCCTCATCTCAATCAGGTTTTCGGCCAGTTTACCTGATCCTAACTTCTTCCCATAGCACGTCATACACAGTTTTTAACTGTTTTGACGTAAATAAATAAATAAATAAATAAATAAATAAATAAATAAATAAATAAATAAATAAATAAATAAATAAATAAATAAATAAATAAATAAATAAATAAATAAATAAATAAATAAATAAATAAATAAATAAATAAATAAATATAAAAAAATAAATAAATCCTTTTAGATATAATAATGATAAATAAATTGCATTTAAAAATAAACATACTTTTGAACACTTCAATATTGAATACTGCAATAGTAGTAGTGGTCAGTTGTTGGCATATTATGCAAAGATGTGAAAAAGGAATATGAGCGTTGTAGCAGTATATGGTGTATAGTTTCTGTTTTTAATTCCGAGTGTAATTGATTGTTTCTAATGAACCAGGGGGCATTTACAGCTATACGTCGGATTCTATTTTGAAATGTTTGTATTTTCTTGATATTAGTCGCCGATGTGTTGTACCATATTGGGCATGCATACATTATAATGGGAAGAATTGTTGCTCTGTACAGCTCTGTACATTGCAGTGTACATTCTGTTTTGAGAACGGGTTTTCTATTAATTAGTGGGTACACTTTATGAAATCTTCTATTTGCTTGTGTGATTTTGTCATTTATATGGTTTGTCCATGTTAGTCTGGTGTCCATTAATATTCCCAGGTATTTAATAGGATTCTTTTTTGGTAACCAATCCAGTGTTTTATCAAGTAGTTTTAGGGGTTTGAGAGTAGTGTTTATTGGGCATATAGTGAATATTTTTGCTTTTGTTCGGGTTTAGTTTTATCTTCCATTTGTCTGCCCATTGTGTTACTTTGTTCAGTTCATCTTGTAGATTTTTTGTGGCTGTTTTTAGACACTTGTTAGAGGTTAGTATTGCACTGTCATCAGCAAATAATGCTATTGTTGTGTTTTGAGTAGTTGGGAAATCTGTGAATCTGTGAATATATTGAACAAAGTTGCAGATAACGGGCTGCCTTGTGGTACTCCAGCTGCGATTTTTTTGTGTAGAGTAGGTTGAATTTATTCTTACTGAAAAAAACTCTTTCTTTTAAAAAGCTTTTTATTATTTTTATCAAGTAAAGGGGTAATCCAGATTCTTGTAATTTAAGTATCAAACCCTCGTGCCAAACTCTGTCAAATG
>BOPP01000496.1:0-24918 GCA_017312745.1 Gryllus bimaculatus | reverse complement strand
ACAATTACAACCAATAGCCTCCTCCTCAATCCAAATATGAAAAAAATAATCCACAAACAATTATCTACTTACCAACAAAAATTACCGTATTCCCAACTTCCATTCCGGGCTTCAGCATCTCAAAACATAACACCACCCACAATTGCTCCGTTACTGAATCATATTCAAATTCATTCACAGCCAAAGAATACCGACAATTGCAGCTGAAACACATTAGACACTGAGAAAGGTCTTTGAGAAACTCTGCATGAAGGTCTTTTGATACAAAACTGCGCCAATAAGAGAACTCCCAAGTATTTATCTCCATTCTAATCAGAAGTTTTCTAAAAGATAGATATTTTACCCGTCCGTAATAACTCCAAGTCTCTCATAACAGATTGAAATTAATGCAGAGCCCTCAAGTTCTGCCTCTTATCCACTTCTCTTTACTGTTTACATATTCGGGAATTTACCACAGTCAGGACTTATTACAGAAATTGCCCTTTACGCAGATGACACACACTTTTACTCTCATTCAGACATAGCTGCGCTTCGACAACATACAGATTGACCTAACATAATTACATTAAATGGGCCTTGCAAAACTGGAAATTAAAGATTAACGATCTAAAACTCAAGCAAAAAATTATTCCACACTCCGCCAAACCTCCTTAACCACCCCTCCTCAAGCTTCAAAACAAAATAATAGACATGGATAATGGATACACCAGCAAAAATACTTTAGGGATACTACTTGACTCCAAACGAAACTGCGAAAGAAATATCAATATCTATAGCAGAGTAACTTATGCAAAATATTCCAAACTTATATCCATAAAAAAATAAGGAAATTCCAGACTTAGCATGATGCCACTGAATCATCTTATTAAAACAATAATAAGACCAAACCTCACATAGTGCTCTGCCCGATCTGGCATTTACGCCGCAAAAACAAACCTAAATAAAATAGAAATAATCAAAAATAAATTTCTCCAGAAGATCAGTTAAAGCGTCCTGTATCATAAGCAATATACAAATCCTAAATGAACTCAAATATATCATCATTTAACGAATAGTTCATAAATTCTTATGACTCATAATTCTTCTACATCTCTTCCCCAATCGCGCAGTACAACAATATTTCAACTAGGTAACAACGTATATTTCATCGAAAAGAATAAGATCACGATTCCCTAAAGACTCCCTTCTCCACTTAAAATCAACGTACCCATCTTCAACTTTCCCAAAAAATTCCACCACTGATTACCCCTCTCCTCAAAATATTCACATATAACTCAAAAACTGTTATCCACCAGTTTCTTCTCCAAAAGTACCAACGTTTCATCAGACCCCGAGAAGGAGGTAACGCATCTGCGGATGCCATCCCTAAAGTTAATGTGTAGAATATTGTATAATGAACACCCTGAAAGGCAGAAATGCCGAGCAGCGTAGAAATAAATTTTAAAAAAAGGTATTAAGTAGCATGTAATCTCTTAGAGATCAATGTCGTACGCCACACTATTCAAGTATAGTCAACAATTTCTGTAATATTTCAGTACCGCACGTACTTTGGTTATCAACATTTGCATTTCATAAATGTCGAATATTTTAAAGAATATTTTTATTTTTTTTTTTACTAAATTGGAAGAAAAATTATGCCTTAAAAGGGCCCAAAAAAACCCATTTTTCCCCAAAAATTCGCTCCATTTTCCTAATCTTCCTCTGTTAAATTTTTCGTATTCCTCTTCCAAAAAAGAGTTTTGATTTCCGAGCGATAAATGCACTTGTTTTAAAAATTAATTTTTTTTTTTCTTTGGGGGGAAAACTAACCTAGTAGCTTCTTCGAAATATATGTATTTCTTCACGTGTATGGCCATGTTTTAAATCTCTACCTCGCGTCTTGCTCAGCAATACTTCCCATCAACCACCACACAGTTACGTTAATTTAGGGTCTGATTAGAAGATTGTTCCCTCAGCAATATATCATATCACTCCACCCTTTATGAAGTTAATCGATGCTTGTGCATCCTGATGTATAATAGGAACTGAATCTTGGCTAACGAGAATAGCTAACTGCGAAGTTTTCGTCCAAATTACAGTTCGTTTAGAGAGATAGAAATACTAGAGTGGGGATATTTCATTTGTGTTAAGATACAATAGATGTGAAGAGAAGTGAGTCAGTGAATAAATTGAGATGATGCGGAAGAAATTAAGTAATCAGGGAAATATGTTAGAAAACTTATAGCATTGCTATAGGCCACCAAATGAAAATTACGCGGATTTTGGAAGCAATTTCTGGAAAAAATAGATAAAACACCGATTCATACATCTATAGTAAAATTTGCTGGTGATTTAAATATTCAGACGCAAATTGAACAAGCGCTGTGAGCGAAGCGAAAGTACAAACAGGTCCTGAACAGAACTCGTCTGGGAAGGGGATTACACAGGTAGTAGATAGACCGACGAGGACAGGACGCAGCTTCTAGATGTACCTAATTATGCGCAAGAGCTTTTCATTGTCTTGCGATGTCATTATGCATAAAGCGACCCACAACGTGTTAGTTAACGTTAGACATTAAAATTTTTCGCATAAAAAATTCCCAACGGCTACAAAATCTGGCCAGCTCAGGAAGGGCAAAACAAAAAGGCTCACCACTACCTGAGAACCAGTACGATCGTTTTTATGAGATTAGAAGGGGTATCGGAGAAACTTGGAACCGCGTTTAGAGCATTCTTGAATAATGCACTTGCCAAAATGTTGTGCCGCATAAATATTTAAAAAGAAAATTCAGAATCCAGGAAATTATAATGCGAAATTCGACGTATGAAGAAGAAAATGTCAGAAAAGCTTTCAATAATAGACATCGCCAGTGAAAAATCATAGGATTACTTTTCGTAAACTGTTCAAAAGGGAAATTACGAGCGGTGAAAAGAAATTGCGCAGAGTCCATTTTTAAAAACTTCCATTCTGAACAGTTAGGAATAATACTCCTGTCAGGGTTTTACCAATTACTATGTTCCAAAAGAAAGGAAATAAGAAGAAATTCCATAGTTAGATTATACTTAACGGGTTACTAATAGATGATCCGGAAAAGCAAACGGCATTTAATGCCTATTCAGTTCCGTTTTTAAACAAATCTCACGCATACTCAGATATCGAGGAGGCTGTAGCCAATAGCTTTAAAATTAGACGTAAATGCATTGCGAACGAATTAAATCAAATGAAAATGGAAAGTCCCGGGCGTCCAATGACATTCAATAGCACATAATTAAACTTCAGTGGAAGGCAATAATTACCGTATCTGACAAGATGTATTTCATGTTCTCGATCAACAATTCAAGGTTCCAAAGATGAAGATAGCTACTATGTTCCGATTTTTTAGAATGTACAGAACTTTTAAGCAAAATTATAACCGGTAAGTCTTAACTTCAGTTGTACTGTAAGCTAATGAAACATTTGATAACTGCTATATTAACAATTATGAAACAAAAAGACTGGCTATTTCAGGGGACAGCATGTTTTAGAATGTTTCGGCTTGCGATTGGTAGTCAGATAGTAATCATTCTTTCAGGATATTAGCAGATGAATTGATGATAATGGGAGGTGGATGCCATAATAATAGATTTCCGCGAAGCGCCATTTGATGTTGTCCCACACGATAAATTAGTTCATAAACTTAATGCATTCGGGTATTGACACTAGCAGTTCGTGACCGCTGGCGCGGTTGCATTGAGTTTCTTCGAGATAGGAAACAGAAAGTCGAGTTTGGACAACAATTTTCAACCCTGGCAGAGGTACTTCAGGATCCCTCAAGAAGCGTTATTGGACCACTCCTGTTTCTCGCGTTTGTAAACACCTGCCAGACAATTGTATGTTCCAATGGTAAGCTATTGCAGATGACTGTATAATATATCGAGTTTATTACAATCCCAAAAGTAAAAGACGAGGAGTATTTTGCAGGATGATCTAATAGATTACATTTCTGGCAAGAAAAAAATAGCATGACAGTAAAATAGTTCAAAAAAGCAAACCATCACGTTTTGTGAGGCCCCGCCAATATAGTGAAAGCAATACCGTTTAGCAACGAAAAGATTCAAGAGTCCTGCTTGTAACTACTTGGAATAATATTTTGATAGCAAATTAAAAACTGGGAAAACCAGGTTAACTTTTTCGTAGAAAGCCTGGAGGTCTTGCATTTTTACCATGCAAATTACTAAAAAAGAGTACTGCGACAGCGATGGCGGGAGAATTAGCTACCTAGCTTTAGTTTCGTCCATTAATGGAATACGGGCAATTTTAGTTGGGACCTTATAGCAAATTCACAAAAGGAATATTTGAACTAAGTTCAGGAAGAGCGTGTAAACTTTACATTTCCCCAGCAATAGGAAAAAGTGAATGGAGTCTCTAGAATCAGGAGGGTTAAGGCAAGACTCTCCATGTACAAAGGATATGCCGGTTATCCAGCTTGGAAAAATTTTCATTCGACTCGATAGACCCACTTACTTTAAGATGGATCAACAAGCACAACAAATTCAGTTCAGACACAGAGAACAGATGTTGGAAAATTTTCATCACAAATAGAACAATAACCGCACTGAATAAGTTACCTGC
The DNA here is from genome assembly GCA_017312745.1 of Gryllus bimaculatus. Taxonomy (NCBI): domain Eukaryota; kingdom Metazoa; phylum Arthropoda; class Insecta; order Orthoptera; family Gryllidae; genus Gryllus; species Gryllus bimaculatus. Next base: position 20,327 of record BOPP01000496.1, on the reverse strand, counting down.
GGCAGCCATGAACCCTTTCCTCTAGTTAACAAAGCTTCAAAAGAGATTAACTAAGGACATTGCTATAAGTTAAGCTTATTAACAATGTTTATTATTTTTAGTTATATATACTATTAAATTGTTATTTTTAAATATTAGTATTGTGATTAATTCACTATTACAAACATTTGGTTTGTTAAAGTATACAGTATACTATAAAGTAGTAGTGAATTGGGAGTGTCTGTGCAAGTGTTGTGAATGTAGTGCAATAGAAAGTCAAGTGCAAGTGTAGTGTACCTAAGTTGAAGTGAAGTGAAGTGTAGTGTACGTGAAGTGAAGTGCAATGTATTTCATAGTTAAAAATTCCCGTGCCAGGCAGTCATAAAGTGTATAGAGTAATGCTGTTAGTTTGTATTGTTATATCTGTTATTATTGCCTTAAAAGCTTTAAAATTAGTGTATCTACTAGTTCTTAGTTGTAAAAATGTAGTGTTCTGCCACCAGGTTCTATACCTACTTGCAGAAATAATAAATCTATCTATCTATCTATCTATCTAAGTACGATAGATCTGGGTTGAATGACACATGTCCACTGCGCACTCTGTCATTCGCTAAGCAAATGGAAGGCGTTGTACAAAATTCAGTTTTTTAGAATGTTGGAAACTGTAAACTTGTATAGACAAGAAATTTATCATAGTTTTATTTAATTGGGACAATCATGTCCCTTGCACTCGAAATGTATTCTTTTCTCCCTCAAATACACTATTTAAATCTCTTGTCATATAATTAGTTGTTAGATCACACTTAATTTTTGTTCCGTGATATTCATTTGTACCAAAATTGCACACTACTGAACAAATTCCACCGTAAAATTTAACGTTTTACTGAATGGATGTTAAAATAAGTTTCGGAGCACCTTTTGTTCTTAGTGTCAGTAGCAGAATGATAATAATAAAAACTGAAGTGGAAAAGGCTGAGTGAACTGTTTCTTTTTTTCTCGTCATAATTTTAATATTTCGTTCTCGGAATAGAATAATTGAAGAGAAGTGATGGCTTATACAAAATGTTTATGAAAGTGTGTATTACTATACAGTACAAGGTCTAAGAATGATAGGTTCCCGCAAAAACGTGTTTATGACGTTAATGCAGAGTTGCCACGTCGAGGCACTCACCGCGCCCTTCACATCCACCACCTCATTCTCCCAAATCACCGGGAGAGGTGGCTCAAGGCGCAATCTGATGTCACTGCAGTGCTTCTGAGCGGAACGTCCTAGTTTCAAATCCGGACAGAGGCATGATTTTCGACACTACCTAGGTCGAATTAAGCCGGTGTCTAGAGGACACTTCTAGCCGGCTCTGATCGGTAGTTTTCCGTGGTTTCTCCTATCAATACCAGGCGAATGCCGGAGCAGTATCCTAATTAACAGGCCAAGGAACGCGCACAATCTTTCCTTCCCATTCCTTACACTACCCTCACTCGTTACATACATACACACACATTTACATGTACTACACTACCACACATGTGGGGAGGCCGATCACAAGCTTAGAGCGACTTAAGGCCGGGGCGGTACCCCGCTGGTGGGAGATAGCTGGTTAGGGAAAAACCGTTAGCCGGCAGGTAGTTTAGCGCCAAATCTAATCTCTTTATCCAGCGTAGGAAGTTCACTGAGATCTTCCGAAGGAAAACATGCACGACACTTACGAGAGTGATGACCTTAGCCGTTTACGCGCCCAGAATCAGTAATAAATAATAAAAAACTCCAAAATTATAGTTTTCACCTCTTCCTACTTCATTAATTTTTTTCTGACATTTTTCATCCCTTTCACTAATACTTAACGGGATTTCTCCTACTTTCCTGAACACTACGCTTCTTTTTGCTTTTTGCTGCAAAAATCAAATCAAAAATCAAAATTGCCAAGATCGTCATTTTTTTCTGGCTTTTAACCAGCCCATACTCCTCTCATCTTGTTCCGTTGTCAACAGGATCTGATTATACGCCACGCAGTTCTCTTCTTTTCTAGCACCTACCCAATTCTGTAAGGTTTCTTCACTGGCTTCCAACTGCCTTCGTGAGCGGGAGACCGAAGGCAGCCTGCATTTTAGCACCCTGAGCGCCCGCAGACGCCACCTCGTTGCTCACTGCCTAGTCCTTGCCGTTGCCACCGCCCGCCGAGAGCGAGCCCGTGGGCGGTGGTGTAAAGACGCGCTCTAAAAGCATTGAGTGCGTTCGCTGGCGAAGAGCTAGCGACCGCTGCCGGCGCCGGCGCCGCCGCTACGAACACCCTTCCTCTTCGAGGGCATCGCAAACCCGTTTCTCATCTTCCTAATTCCAACATTTGCGGTATCGTGCACTGGGAAGTGACGCCTCACGCTCTCGAACAAAACGTTCATTAAAAATCATGCACGCCAAGTCTTTGCATTTCCTCTTCTCCAGGTGCTGTGTAATCATTCATATCTCCCCGTTTACACGTCCAACTTTCCTTTTATCTTAAAAATAAATGCTGAGTCACTCCTTAAGCTACTGAACAAGAAACACATTTTCCTCGTCTCAAAAATATGTAAAATTGTACCGATTAACAGGCATGTCCAAACTTTTTAGGAGAATAAAAATCATATGTTATTCAATAGGGTGAAGCGGGAATATATTTTGAAAATATCAATAATTTGTAGACAATGTTTACTTTTGGTATAAGATGGTAAAATACTCACACTTTTCAAACTTAGCAAAAAATACTTGGACAAATCATTGGAATACTTAAATCATGGTCCCCATGACATTGTTTATAATGTTGCTCAGGTGATTGTGTTTCACTGAAACTCCTACGTCAAAAATATACAAATTGAATAAGTTTCCAAATCTGAAGAAAAATTGGGTGGTGTAGGGAGAGACTGAAGGAGATACCCGAAGGGAAAAATTCCCAGAACGCTGACGTGTAGGTCGTCGTCGGAACTCACTATCCCTCCACAATTAACATCGCCACCTCCCACGATAAAACATTAACTACGGGACTAATGACTACAGCAGCTGACGTGCCCGGAAATATATATCAAACTGGTCAATAAAATTGAAATTGAATTGGCAACAGTTATTGGCAAGATCAAGTGTATTGGTTGTTCATTGATAGCATTGTTAATCTACGTCAATTTGTTCCCACTCATTTCATGTTTTCACTCCATATTCTTCTATGTTTTCGCTGCACATTTTTCTTCCAATCTCTCTGTTTTGAGTTGGATGAGAAACGTCTGCTTATCCGAGTGTGGGAATTTAGAAGTCTAAATCTTTATTTAAAAAAATCAACCATCTCTAAACGTATTTTCAAGTACCATTTTATGAAGACCTGTGACTTTTCCTAAGACAGTATATTCTGTTTTCTTGTTTTTTAGAAAAGCAAGAAAGGTGAAATAAGTCTGACACCTCACCTGTTTTACCCTGGTGTCACTACACATTCATCAAAAGTATATTTACAGATGCAAAATAATTATTACACTTTGGAATACGTCAAAAGATTCTGTCAGGAACTTCATCTGAAATGTGAAATAAAAGTAAACTCCTTTATTGTAAGTTTGATCGTTTTCTTTCTTGTGATGTCTCTACCACCGTATTGTTTTTAGCTATGTGTGTGTTCTTCTCACCTTGAATCGTGTCCTTGGATCTAAAGTTGACTGCGGGTAAGGGAGGGGGCGGAGGAAGTGCGGTGAGCGAGCGCCCGGAGGCAACACAGACGCTCTTTTCTGGAGCCGCATCTCAGGCATCAGAGCCGCACGGCGGCGGCGGCGGCGTGTGCACGAGATGTGAACTTTTAACAATCCCCGGATTTTCGGTTCATGAGCGCCCTGCCAGTATTTACACAAACGTCATACTCAGACTCAGACGCAGCGTCGTACTGAATAATCGTAATGTTTTCTTCTTTTTCGAGTATTATGAAATAAGTAATGTCTTAATACTCTTGTCAACCGTTGAACTGTACGGACCGCTCCGCATCTCAGCTAGCGCCGATCAGCGAAGTTTCTTTAGTCAGTTACGTTCCTCCCCGACCGCAGAGGAATTTGCACTACAGCTCGACGACACTATCTATCTCTATCAACTAGTGTATTACCCGACGTATTCAGAGCAGTGGTTATTTATACTCATGTTCAAAAGTTTTCAAAGTGCTACATATTGCTCAAAACCAACTAGGGGAGTACCCTGTCCCAGATTGGTTTGTTTATTTTCTTGTTGATTACATAGATAAATAAACACTATACTATACACATGTTTAGGATGCTAACTTACATGCTATACTTAACCTAATGCATCGATAAGGAAGCAATTTGGCAACTCTGTTAATTGACAATTTAGGCGAATTTTTTAGGAATACATGGAACGGGTATTTATTTTGAATTCAGGTTGGCTGTGTAGGATTTCGGCCGAGGTTGAGTGGCGTTATAATGATTATTCTTAGGTACTGATTTTGGAAACTTTGTATTTTGTGGATATAAGTTTTGCGGCTTTAATCCAGATAAGGCACGCGTATAAAAAGAGGTGTCTTTAAGATTGTTTTGTATATTATTATGACTGTACTACGTGATAGTGAGGGATTTCTATTGATAATAGGTTTTAGTTATTTTATTTTTGCTTGATTGACTTTAGTTTGTATACAATTTTTCCAGTTAAGTTTCGGGTCTATGTTGAGTTCTAGATATTTAATTGAGCTGTTCTGTAAATCTGCTACATAGATATTGAAGAGTTTGGGAGATAGTGGTGATCCTTGGGGGAGGTCTGCATTTGACTTAGGGTTTGAGTTATGGTTATTAACATTAACTGAAAGTGTTCTGTTGAATAGAAAACTGCGAATAATTGCGGTGATGAGGTGATTGAGGTGATAAATGAGGTAATGGGGGGTTTCTATTTTTTTTAATTTGTAAAGTAGCGCCTGACGCCATGTTCTGTCAAAAGCCTGAGTTATGTCAACAAAGATGCCTATTGTATTTTTTTCTGGAATGAAGGGTGTAAATATTCTATGATCTCAGTAACTGGTGCCGAGTTAATATATTTTTGGAGAAATCTAATTGTTCGCGGGGGATGGCTTCCGTGGATCCTAGGAATTGGGTTAGACTTTTCAGAATTATTTTTTCCAAATACTTTGGCTACTGTGGACAGTAAGCTTATAAGGCGATAACTAACTATTTGGAACTGTTGCAATTTTGTTATGTTTGGGAACGCAGATAATTGTTGCACGTTTCCATTGTTGGATGAAGTAGGAATTTCTAAAACAAGAATTGTATATATTGGTGAGGTATGCTATTGCAGGTGAAGGTACATTTTTTAATATGTTATTATTTATGTTATCATGCACAGGTGCTTTTTCATGTGGTATTTTTTATTATTTAATTATGTTTGCGGAGGATGTATATAGTATTCTTGGGTGTGGGCCGTAGCAGGATTCAATTTGGTTTTTATTAAATTTGTTCGGGTGGGGTTTGGTTGTGTTTGTTTTAAATGTTGACGCAAAGTGATCGGCTAGCACTTCAGCTTTCTGTATTGAGTTGTATAATTTGCCCGTTGTCGTGTTTAGTTTAGGTATAATTGTCTTTTTATTAAGGTTTTTTTGTAAACTAACACAGAGTATTATTTTTAGTGATCAGTTGTTGTACTAAATTTTAATATTGTTGATTGATGTGTTTTGATTAACGTTTGGACTATGTTATGATATTTCATTCCTTTTTAAAGTTCAAGAGCTTTTAAATGGGTGCAAAGTCCTCTAGTTTTGTTTTAATCTTTGATTGCTTTAGTGATTTCGGGTGGGTGCTCTTGATTTGTGTTTTTTAAGGATGATTGATTATTTAATTGAGCCTCTTGTACGGTACTCTCGATTCTTGCCGTTAGAAGTGAGAGCGAGTTCAATTTCGGTAGAGCTATTGAGTATTTTCAAACGGGGTACTTTTACACTTAATTCTTTTGGAATTGATTTCAATTTATTCTGCCATGTTAGGGTTTGGTTTTGGAGCATGTTGCGGTGCAATCTGCTGCATAGTTATTAGCACTGGGGTGTGTCTGAATCTAATTAGAATATTGGGGAAGAATAGAAAGTTCGTTGTAGTACGTTGGAGTCGATAATATCGAGAATGTCTGGAGTTTTATCGCGGCCGAATGGGTAATATGTAGCTTCAGTGGGGGTGATTAATTGAAGTTTTAGTTGGTTAATGATTTGTGATAGTATGAGTCCATTTTGATTGTGGCGGCAGCCCCAATTAGTATTGTTAGAGTTAAAGTCGCCAATTAGTAATGTGTTGTTCCAAGGTCGAATATAAACTATATCAGTTTCAGAAACATTTATCAGAGTTGGGGGATTATATACGTCTATAATGATCCGTATGTTGTTATTTAGTACTGTGCGGATAGGAATGGTTTCAGTTCCGGGTGTGGTTTTTAGGCCAATTTGGCGGTGTATTAAATCTGTTTTGATTCCCGCAAAGAAATATAATCAATAATTTCACTCCTATCTCAAATTCCCAAAACCAAACCCAACCCATCACTTCAAACCATCAACGTAATAACCCATACCAACCTCCAACTCGTATTAATAATTCAAATTTCCCACTTTTAATACAATTATTAACTCAATTTCATCGTGCATTATAAATGTCATAAATTCTCTAATGCCACCTAATAAATGGAATTCAACTCTCTCAGCTTACCTAAATAATTATAATAAAAATAATGGCAGTACAGGCCCATAAGGGATTAGTGCTAGTAAATTAACGCCAAAGACATATCTAACAAAATGACTAAACTAACTCAATTCCTACAATGTAGGAACTGCAGGAATTACTGAAACACATCTGAATAAGAAATAAGAACTGATTATACATTCCCAATTTTTCAATTTACAGGGAAGACAGATCTGAGAGCTAAGGCGGCGAAGTATCAATTTGGGAATTTGAGATAGGAGTGAAATTATTGATTAAATTTCTTTGCGGTAATTCTGGGAATTCTAAAAAGGGGTTGCAAAGAGGGTAGAGGTGTAGAGTCCTTGGGATTTTCGTTTTTGATTTTCCTAGCAGGTAGTTTGGTTTTTTATATCACTAATTTCCTTATAATATGTGCACGACTGCTGCTCATGGCACGAATGCTTCTCATGGCACTTATTACAAAGCGGATCTTCGTTCTTCTGGGGGCAGGTTTTGAGAGAATGATTTCCTACGCAAAATGCACAGTAAATTTTGTCATTTTAGGTATTTTTGTGTAGCCATAATCAAGGCACCTTAGACACTGTATTAGACCTTTGTTTTTTTGTTCAGCGATAACTCTATGGTTGCAAATTGTTTATTGTTAGTATTGATTCAATCGGTTACTAAAACTTTAACCATGTAATTTTTACAATTGAAGGGTGTTTCAATTTTAAATCTTTTATATCTGCTGCGAAAATTGTTGTATGCAGATTTTGAACAAGCACTGAGTACTTATTAGCTGGATCTTTATAGGCTTGATTGAGAATTATTAATTATTTTACAATGTTCAGAAACTCTGAACGTTGCTGAACCTGAATTTATTTTCATTTTATTGTTTTTCTAGTCGATAACGAACTTTCTTGTTACTTTAATTTTAAGTTCATTTATAAAGTTTCTGACCTTACGGATATTAGCTACGTAGCTAATTCTTTGTGGGAAATTATATACTGGGGAATTATAAATACAATTGACAAATTACTGTATCTCCTGTGGCCAAAAACCGCCGTACCGTCAAAATAAGTCTCTTTCCGAAATAAATTCTTTTCCACTTTTCTTGCTTTTTGATTCCGTGACATATTTCCTAATAAAAAAATCAAATCCTTCTGAAGTTACGAAGTTATTGTACATGAAATCATTATCGTTTATAATAATATTATTTTTATTACATCCTTTAATAAATTAAAACTTCAAATTACGGATCAATTGTAAAACTTTGTCATATAAAACCATATTTAGGTTTTCTCTTTCATGTGCCTGCCCTAGGTGTAATGCCTCTTCCACCAAAATTAACAAATTTCAAATAATTCAAAATAATCTCCTTCGCAACATTTTACATCTTTCCTAGTTTATATCAACACAAATTTACAGAGAATTTAAAATTGATTCTTTCAAATCGTTTATACTTAACTTCACTAAAAGTTTCTAAAACAAATTATCAACTTCACCCAGTTTTCACATCTTTACATTAGGTCAAAACTATTTTCCTCGTCTTGGACTCCGACCACGTTTTCCAAATAATATTTTTCCGGTGATATCTCAGGAACCAACTCTCGCGTGTGGTAGGAGACTCGCGTTTCGGGAGATATTTCGAACCGTGTAAAGTCGTCAGAGAGAGTTTATCTCCGTGACGTCATGAAGTTAGGAGACTTTGTCTCTTCGTGTAAACGCACCTTGAGGATTGTAGGCACTAGCCCGAAGTAGGGGAGGGGGATTGTTAACTGCCTCTAAATGTACCTAGTTAGATGATCTACTTTGCATGAAAACGTTTTGTTATTTTTGGAAATATTCACATTTGCCTGATCACGCGAAGTGAGCTTGGCTACAATGGACGCAAGTGGGATCATGTTGGGGATTTAATTTGAATTTACACTGTTCATGGGAGTTAGTGCATATTATACTTTTTGGAGTTGTGGTACAATACTTTTTCGTGTGACCGTAGTCCTGACATCTTTTACATCTCACACTAATTTAATTACGGCGTCAGATTTCAACTGTTACCAAGGCACTGAAAAGTCTTTTAAGGCTAAGTAGTTTTCATAGATTGGTGAGTCATTCACTAAAACTGTACATAAAGTCGTGGGAGATTTATCAAATCTTAAGAGGCGGGTTACTTCGACGTTTTATTTTATTGTCTCTGAAAAAATGTAGTGCAATTAAACAGGTAGCAAATAAATTTATTTTTTTAAAATCTTCTTCTTGCAAATCCACCATCAAAGATTTATAAATACTCAGTTCTTCTTTTCTCGAGAGAATAAAATCACTCACACATGTCTCTTTCTTTTCCTCCGCTTCTTCAAAATTGTGAAAGTGGCACAGGCAGCTGCAACAGTTGTCACATTCTAACCTCAAGCTGCTCGCAGCTGCTTATTCAAGATGGCTGCGCCGGAGAACATCGAGAGACATTTGTATCAAGTGTAAACAGCAAGGAGATACTTTTCCGGAGATATCTCAGGAACCAACTCTCCCGTGTGTTAGGAGACTCGCGTTTCGGGAGATATTTCGAACCGTGTAAAGCCGTCAGAGAGAGTTTATCTCCGTGACGTCATGAAGTTAAGTGACTTAGTGTCTTCGTGTAAACGCACCTTTAGGAGAGAAAACTCTCTCCGAGTAAACGCGCCTTTACACTGCTTTCTTGTGGAGACTTCGAAAATCTCTTATGACGTCATGTCTCCGAAGAGAAGATCGCTCTCTTGAGAGTTTACATGCGTCTCCTAACCAGTTCCGAAAAGTTAGGAGAGAAAACTCTCTCCGTGTAAACGCGCCTTTACACTAGAATCCCATCCCATCAATACCTCCCCCTGCGGTTCCTCGAAACCTTCTCCCCGCTCCTCAACAATGTATTATTCCGACTTCTCCACAGCACCTATTAAGTCACTCTTCACTCCCACTCCCGCCACAGCATCTCCATACACTGATGCAATTTCAAGAAAAAGAAACCAAGTAATCATTCCTATAATCAACGACCAAATTCAAAGAGCTCTTTCTTCACATCCATATTTATATCATATCAGTAAAATATATCATAATATAGTTTATCAAATTATATATAAAATATATCATATCAAAATATTTATATCATATAAGTATCATAAAAATAAATTCACATCAAATCAGTTTTCAAAATGATACATTGAACACAGCATGTAATATTCAGGACAATTAGCGTGAGAACGAATGTCAAAGCATTATTTTGTAAAATGTTAACACCCCTGAAAGTCAGCAATGTCGAACAGGAGGTAATAAAAAAATCATATCAGTAATTCTCAAAACAATCAACATGTCTCACAATAAATTAAATTATCTCACTCTCCTAAACTGGAATATAAACGAAATTATCCCCAAAATCAATTTTATAAAAATATATTTTCAATAATTATTACAGATACTGCTTTCATCACAGAAACGCATCTTACATCCGATGATAAAATTAATGTCTCGGGTTACCTGACTTACAGATCCGTCAGACCTCGAACTTTTAAAAAAAATATTTCTAGTCCATTCGACCCTTCAGACTTTCGGGAATTATTATTTACAGGAGGAGTAGCAATTGTCATTCAAAAACGACACGATCCTCTCTAAGTATATCATCCCCGGACTTGAAATTATAGCAATAGAGCTGCATCAGTCACAAGGTACTCCAATCGCACTAATCACAGGATATAAGCCTCCTAACATTCCCCTAAAACAAACTCACCTAAACACTCTGTTCTCAAATCCGACCACTACGATAGCCATTGGCGACTTCAACACCAACATTCCGCACGGGCATTCAGTTCTTGCACCCTCAATGAAAAATCTTTACTCAGATATGCCATCAGCAATAAATTAATTATTTCTGCTTCCTCTGAACCATCGCATTATCCGTAGAATCACCACATTCTTCCGGATATCCTAGGTACTGCTGTATGCAAAAATTGTACGAAACCGTTCTTCCAATCTGTTCCCTCAGAATTAAACTCTGACCACTGCCCGGTGCTTCTCCCCTGTGATGCTAATCTCATAGTATCTAATCACTCCAACCCACATCTCTAAGAATATCAATTGGAAACTGTTCGAAGAGTTTCTAAATACATCTATCCCTTTGCAACCTTTCGTAAAAACCTCAGATCAAATTGACACCGCAATTTCCTTCTTCAGAAACACCATCGGCACTGTAATGAATGCGCCTACTCACAAGTACAACCACCATAGCCACCCTTCACCAAATCCCTTTCCACGCAACATCATGAATCTTATTAGACAAAAGCGAACTATAAGGCGTCAATGGCAAACACTCCGGTTACCTTACGTATCTAAAACCGCCTTAAATCAATATAGTGTTCACGGCGGGTAAAGTAAGTTACCTTATCAACACTTCCAAAAACTACTTTTAATATAGATAAAAACTCCAATACTTTGTGGAAACTCTGTCCTCATTTCTCCCACTCCAATCAAGGAATCCCATATTATCCGCCAATTCCGAGTTTGCATATTCAGAAGCAGACAAACCAGAAATGCTTTGCCAACCATTTCAAAGACGCTTTTTATCAGGATATTTCTACAGAATTGAATTTCCAAAGTATTATAGAGGAGTTTGTAAGATCCTCATACCACACTGTTTCTATATCAGTTATCTCTCTCCCTCCAATGCCAAAGAAGTAATAAAGAATACAAAAAAAATCTTCTCCAGGTATAGGTGGCATCCCCAGTATAGTTCTAAAGCATTTACCTCTTCATGGTATTGCTTACTTAACTTCCATCTTCATCGGCTGCCACAGATTTGTGTATTTCTCGGTAAGCTGGGAAATTCCAATGTTAAAACCTATAAAATCCTTCTAGTTCAAGACGCAAAATCCTGTTACCCAGGCTGTCTAAAATCTTCGAAAAACTTATTCTAATCAGACTTAATAAATTTTTGTTCAAGATACAAAAGCCACCCCTACTTTTCAATTCGGATCCCACCCTCTTCATTCGACCACCTGCCAGTTTCTCAAAATAGAAGAAACCGTAGGACAAGGTATCAACATAACCAATATTGCTCAGCAGCCACTTTAGATATTGCTAGTGCCTTTCACAAACTCTGGCACTCAGCTCTGCTCTACAAATTGAGGAACTACGGCGCTCCCAATTATCTTGTGAAAATAATCAGCAGTTTTCTCGAAAATAGAAGCTATTCGTTCGAATAAATTCCTCTCTCTCTCCGTCCCTAAGATAATTCAGGCCGGTCTACCTCAAGGTTGGTCTTTTTACAGGACACTCCTCAATTGTTTTACAGCTGATATACCAAGTACCACAACCGGTTCTACGGCTTTATACGCAGATGACACCGCGATATTCTTCGCAAATCATGATCTGTCAGTAGCAATTAACAACGTATAGTCAGCCATCAACACTTTCTCTGACTGGGCAGCAAAATGGTGTCTGCACTTAAACGCAGCAAAAAGCGAAGGAAAAAATTTAACACTGATTTAATTTTTGCATTACCTACGAGCTCCTAGACACTCATCTCACATGGAAACCCCACATTATCAATCGGCTGAACAAAACTTATGCTGCACGCTTCAACCTACTTCCACTAATAAACAGTAGACGTTCCAAACTGACATAACCCTGCATATTTATAAAACCGCATTAAGACCTCCACGAACATATGCGTGTCCTGTGTGGGGCAGTGCTGCACAAACAAACCTCAAAGGAATTCAGGTACTTCAAAATAAAATCCTCTAAACGTCGGTTAACGTCTCATGGTATATATCCAATAAACAGCTCCTCAGAGAACGGATCATCGATAACATTACCCTACACATTTCAATATTAACAGAAAAATACACCAACCTAAACCTAGTTCCCGGTGCTAGACTCTATAACCTTCGAAAATCGAGTAATGATTTTAGAATCAGTAGAATCAAATCACGCCTTCCCAAAGATCAATTCTGTCCTCCGTAACCATCATAAACACGTAATCCTAAGCTCACTCCCCGCTTTCCTCACCTATCACACCACTGCCCTGTGAATCAAATTCATATAAATGAGATTCCCAGAGGGGATTACCTCTCGCATATAAAATTGGGTAGTGTTTGTTTATTTTGCAAGTATCTGGGTACTTTTGAGTTAATATTGTATAACATGTTTTACTGTTGTGTCATATCCCAAAACTGTGAAATGGTTTATCCACTGATAAGGTGCAATAAATTTAAGAAAATAATTTCTCATTTCATCGGATATTTTGAATTTCCAGTCGAAAACAAAAGCAATCGAACTAAGTTTGTTTTTAGTTGGTAAGTTGTATCCTATTTTTCCAAATACATTTGAAACTCATTTTAGGGAATAGGATTACATTAATTTTTTTTGTGTAATGCAGAAAATGTGGGTAACTTAACATTCATCACCATTGCTATTGTTTCATAGTTAAAGTAAGGTTTAATAATTAGATGCTAAATTGCTATAAACATTACCCAAAACATCTATGCATATTCGCTCGAAAAATGATAAAATGACTCTTTATGATGATGAATGCGCAAAATAATTACTGTAGTATTGAAATCGTTTTAAATATTTTCTTTTGCAACGAGGAAACTGCAATACGATTCGTTTTTCCTAGGATGCATTACGAACAGTGCTAGAGAGTTAATGAAAGACATGAAGCATTGGACTGGAAACCATTATAGTAAATTTTGCTAATTGCTGCATGCGCTGCGTGTTGGGACAAAAATAAATTCCCATACACGTCTTGCTCGTTTGTGGTAATTGCTATGATTAACCGTGGGTTTAAAGCTGGGACTAGCAAATAAAGTTCAGTAGTTGACTTGTTACTATTATCATGCACGTACGTGCATTACTTTAACAAATTCTGCAGAGCTGAGATGCAACGAGAACCTTTTCATAAGGAAAATTACTTTAGAAATCTAGGACTCACGTGGCTTACGAGCTTGTCTTCAGACGATTGTCCGGTATAAAGATGATCAAATTCACATAATTAAAATATAATCTTAGAACAAATTATATTATTTTCCTGAAGTCTTTCACATGTTCCCTTAAATAGATTTAAAAAGTAGATTATGCGCTTGGAATGTGTGACAGCCAACTTTTAAAATGACCATTATTTATGCATATATTTGTGCTACGAGAAAAAAGGTCTTTCATTTAGGAAGTACACCACTTGTATAACGTATAATTAGCTCAGATGTTGAACATCAAAGTGTTTACAAGGAAATAAATCAATTTTTTCTTGAAAAAGCACATCAATATTACTAATTTCCAATATGCGTAGAAATTGAAAGAAAACTATGCCGTCTCCAGTCACGTAAAAGTGTACGGTTTCACTAGATACTGAGGAATTCTAGAAAATCTAAAAGACAAAGAAACAGTTTTGATTTTGACTGGAAAATGCAAATATTGGACTGTGTAATTTCTATTGTCATACAGCGCGTAGCGACTGAATTTTCATATTGTAGCGGTTCAGAATTATTAAGATAAATTAAATTGAGTAAAGTAGACCTAAAAAAATTTTTACTGAAGAAAAACATACGGCGTCACGCGCGTAGCCCCCGTTCTTGCAACAGCCACGATCCCCTGACCCATTTCGAATGTTTATGAGACCCCACCCAACGGCCGAAGAAAGGGTAAATCGTAAGGCGCCCAGCTGGAGCTCCATCTGGAATACTTTTGAAACGCCTGTCATCGTGATCGGGGAAACCCAAAGCAATAATTCAGTAGCCGAGAAGCCCCTTCAGAGACGTGGCCTACTTTCGAGACGGCAGAGAAGGACATTATGTTCCGACGGAAACAGAGAATGGAAAATTCCTATACTCCGCCGGAGCTTATTGGCCAAATTTAGCCATCACCTTTATCCAATAGCGACGCGATCGTTGTTAGGGAGCAAGAACATATGAGGAGAAAGGGTGGGGATAAATGTTAACTTCGTGCATTTATGAGAAACAAAATTTCAGATAGTAGAGAGAAACTTCTGGGGTGGGGGCTATTCGCTGGGAGAGGCGAGTGCGCCTCTGAAAGCACTTAGTTGAAATCACTGGGATGATAGACTGAAATTCTCACTGAGAATTGTAGAGGAAATGCAAAAGCACTTCAAAAGTAAATTGGCGAACACTTTGTAATTGCGTATTCGCTACAGTATTTCGCAACTTCTGAATTTGTATCTGAGAGGATTCGCATAGTTCAGAGGGAAACACTGTTGTGTGCTACGCAACTGTGGCCGGGGGCAATACACCCCGACGACATCTACCTACTCCGCCGGGCAGCCTCCAGACGGTCCCCCTGCTGACGTCACGGACTGCCGCAGACGACGAGAACCGCTGCCAGCCGTCCTGCTGTTGAGGGGGCGCGACCGGCCGAACGCATTCCAGCGAAGATCGCCTACAAGCTCCCCCAGGCCCCCTCGAGTACATCTGGCACGAAGGGCTCTCAGGCAATGTAACTGGGGGCAATAAACCTTTTGAAGTATTGTCAAAGCGGTGCCGTGCCAAGGCACAAGAAAGGTCCTCAGGGACAACGCTGTAAATCCTAGCTATAAAATAATTTTGTACTCTTCTCTAGATGTAAGCCTCGTGCGTTTTTGAGACTTTTGGTCCAACATCTTAAACGTCTGAGATGCTCTCCTGGAGAAAGCTCAAGATCAGTACTTGTATCACACAAAGAGGCGAGAACGAAAACATTTCAGAGAAATTTCTTTGAAAACGATTAAAGGTAAGAGTTTTCTATTCAAAGTTTTTGCTGAGAATCATCTTTTTATTTCTTTCCTTTAAAGGTTAGCGAAGTCCTGGCGAACGAAAATAAAAATAGAATGTTTTTCCTCTTCTCTCTGCGTTTTCTTTGCATGGAAATACTTTTAGATATTTTCAAGAATTGGTTTTCTTTCATGTTCAAGACGTCGACATAAACACTGCCTCAATATCTTTCCGAAAATTCTATTTTAATGCCGTGAAAAGATAAGTTTCAGGAATATGTTCAACGTGCTACAATCAATTGAGGCGCTGAGAATAATAACAACAAATCCCAGCCGAAGTTAGTTTAAAAAAAATACTTATTTCTGTGTTTGTTCACGTTAACTTCAAGTGCGTACGACATTTTGGATGTGAAATTTGAGGGTTTTTCGATATTCCGATTCATATGATATTTCAACACATGTATGCTCGTCTGTGGTAGGAGTTTACCATCATACTTCTAACTGGAAATGCGTGGTCAGTGCGGATCTGCCGTTATGATCATGAGCGCCTGAATTTTAGTGATGAGTTCAAATGTAAACGATTTTATATTCGTTCTTTACAATGCCGATCTTCATTCAACTATTCCTGTAAAATTACGTAATTTCGGGAGTTAAGGTTATTGGAGCGTAATCTTTATCTAGTTATCTAGTTGGAGCGTAATCTAATCTTAATCTAGGAAATAATAGGGAATCATATTTTAAAAGATATTTTTAGGCAATGAACAACTCCAAAAACATTTGTATCAATGCTAAGAAAATCAATAAAATTATGGTCTCTTCATAGTTCATAAATGTATTGGCTTATTACTTATGCAATACACTATGAAGTTCCTCAAAAGATTGTTTAGTGCAAATCTATCTTCATATTGAAGAATAATCTACGTATAGTTTATGTAACAACAAGCGCTTATGAAAGATTCAAATGCAAAGCAAGGGCAGATAAATGTAGCTTCACCATGTGCTCGTTTTTTGAGCTCTCTTCTTGCTAGTTTGGTAGGAGAGGGTGTGTGGGTTACTATTTTGTTAACAAAACTACAATATGAAACTACAATATGTAGTTTGTTTCTTGTCGCCAATCACTTTTCTGTAACTCGTGAGTGAAAAGTAATATTTCAAATGTTGCTAACCTAACTTTCTAGCTACTTTTATCCATCACTTCACACATTTCACACATGATTAAAGGGTGGGGAAGAGATTCGGGAACTCAAGTAACAGTGCTCAGATTGTACACCTCTACACGTTACAAGAGTTTTTACTGTTCTTTAATGAAAAAATAAATCGAATCAAAGCGAAGTGAAATGAATATTTACTACAATTACGCTGATACGTCGATGCACCAAGCGATGCCTGCAGACGTTTACACGAACGAGGCCGCGGAGGCACCGAACCCGGCGCAACCGAACCGCGCACGCGCATGTCGCAAAGGCGAGGAGGAATACAGCCGGATACTTGCTGCTGGAGTTGCGGAAATCTGAAGCTATATACAGAAAACTGGATGAGTTAGCAAGAGTAACGACGCGGAGAGACGAAATTACTCTCGAGATTCGTGACCTTGAGCTGACAACGGCGGCTGAAGTCTGAAGTCTAAAGCGGAGAATTGAAATCATCTGTTGAGCTAGCAGGTGTCATATCCGTGCGGAGGGCGTACAGAGGCACACAAACTGCTGTGATCCGTCTACCGGCGAAACTAGTCAGGAGGGCATTGAGGAGCGGCCGTGTTTGCATTGGGTGGGTGAACTGCCGCGTTAGAGAGAAAGTAATTGATTAGAAGTGTTATAGGTGTTGGGCGTTCGGACATCTGGCGCGCGACTGCCAAGGGACGAACAGGTCGAAATCCTGTCTCCGATGCGGAGACGACGGCCACTTACATCAGGCTTGCAAAAGCGCTGAGGCGAAGTGTGTGCTCTGCAAAGATAAGAGGAACCACCCAACGGGGAGTTTCACCTACCAAGTAGAGGTGAGGGCAATGGATAACAGATAATGAGAGTCCTCCAGCAAAATTTAAATCATTGTGAGGCGACCCAGACGGTGCGCGAGATGAATATAGATGTTGCGATACTCTGCGAGCAGTACAGGAATATTGTCGGCCTTCAATCCTGGGTTTCGGGTTCTGTATGGATATGTGGGAATAGTCCAGTCCAGGATGTTATGCGAGTCCCAGGGGATGGATTCACCTGGATCAAGGGCTTCGGTGTATATTTCTGTAGTGTTTATGCTGCACCCAGTGCATCGCTTGAGGAGTTCAAGGAGTTACTTGATCGCTTAATAGATGACGCGAGAGAACAAAGGTCTCTTTTTATCTCTGGAAACGAATGCATGGGCCACGGAGTGGGGCAGCAGAGTAACGAATCGTCGCGGGGTGGCTCTCTTGGACAGCCTTTACAGTTTGGATGTCTGCCTCTGCAACACGGGTGCCTCTCCGACCTTTGTAATGAATGGTTGCAGCTCGGTCGTTGACCTAACTTTCGTTTGTAAAAACTTTGCTAGACGGATTGTATCTTGGGAGGTTTAGTGAACATTATACACATAGTGACCACCAAGCTATTGTGTATGAAGTGAAAGAGCAGTGCAAGTTGAGTCCAGCAAGGGGTAGAAGGAAAGCCTTTGGAACCACAGGACGTTCGATCGTGATTCCTTCATTGTCATGATGGAGGGCAACCCGGAAGATATGGTCGCCGGTGACTCTGAAGATTCGGTAGAAACCGTAATGAACCGGGTATTTGACGCTTGTTATGTGTCAATGACAAAAGGTCCAAGGAGAGAACGCCGTCCTCCAGTGTACTGGTGGACTGACGTGATCGCGGAACTTCGCAGGGAATGTCACCGAACACGTAGATTGGCACAGCGCGCCTGGAGCCGCCCAAATTATGAATTTCTCAAGAAGCAACATCTGGACGCCAGAAGAGCTTTCACGAAAGCCATTAAGTAAGTGTCGTTGCTGGAGAAAGCTAGGGGAGGAGGTGGATGCTGACCCCTGGGGACGCCCGTATAAGCTGGTAACGGCCAAACTCAGGGGTATGTCCAGGCCACCACCCACTTGCCCAGTTTTCTTGGGAAAAGTTGTAGCTACCTTGTTTCCTCGCCAGGTAGATATGTTACAACCTACGTATCGTCTTTAAGAGCTAAGCGAGATTCCGGCAGTTACGTTGGATGAACTTTCCAGAGCTTGCGGCAAGGTCCAAGATTGCAAAGCCCCCGGATTAGATGGGGTACCAAATGTAGCTATAAAGACCGCTATTAAGGCCCGATCTATTCTTACAGGCATATAACGCATGCGTACGAGAGGGTAATTTCTCCCGTCGATGGAAGAACAATAGCTAGTCCTCCTTCCGAAAAGCAATAAGGCACCTACTGATCTGGTAATCATCGATAATCATCAATCGGATTGTCCGATAATCAGTACAGCTTCAGAAAAGCGAGATCCACGGTAGATGCAATAAAGGTACTCATCGACAACGCACGCAAGGCCATTGAAGGCAAACGATGGAAAAGAGGTCCTATGAAGTATTGTGCTATAGTGACCCTAGACGTCAAAAACGCTTTTAATACTGCGCGGTGGAGCCACATTATTTCTGCTTCACAAATTCTTGGAGTTCCAAGGTATCTCGAACTCGGCGAAAGAGTTACTTTAACGAGAAGATCCTCCTATATGAAACTGGGACTGGAGAAAAATCTTATATTGTCACAGGCGGTGTCCCACAAGGCTCGGTACTTGGTCCGATGTTATGGAACTTTACGTATGACGCCGTGCTGAAGCTGAAAATGCCGGAAGGCGCAAGAGCTATTGGATTCGCTGACGGTGTTGCAATTGTAGTAGTCGGCAAATACATCGAAGAGGTCAAGCTGGTTGCCAACGAGGCTGTGACGGAGATCCGGCGGTGGCTTACGTCGGTAGGGCTACAGATGGCCGCCCATAAAACAGAGGCTGTGCTGGTGACGGGCAGAAAAGTGATAGAGAGTATTACTCTTAATGTAGGGGGCTGCAAAATATCCTCGCAGCTGTCACTGAGGTATTTAGGAGAGCAAATTGACGCGAGACTGCACTTCGACGAGCACCTGCGTAAAGTCTACGAGAAAGCGACTCGTATGGCATCGGCATTGGCACGCATTATGCCTAATGTAGGGGGTCCTGGGCAAAGAAGCCGGAGGCTGTTGACTAGCGCAGTAAATTCCATTATTCTCTACGCAGGCCCCATTTGGGCCATAGGCATTCAGTCATACGCCCGTGGGGCTAAGTCGGTGCACAGAAGGTCCGCCTTGCGGGTTGCTCGAGCGATTCACACTGTATCCTATGATGGTGTGTGTGTGTTAGCAGATATGCCTGCTATCGACCTCATTGCGCAAGAGAGAGCTAGACTACTTGCGCAGGCGTGAGGGGGCTTCAAACTGGAATACCATTACGAAAGAAGAGAGGGGGTGACAATAGACCAATGGCAACGACGATGGGAGCAATCATCAACTGGGCGATGGACATTTCGGGTCATTCCTGACATCATGACGTGGATTCAAAGGGAACATGGAGAATTAGATTTTTATCTAACTCAGATGCTGACAGGGCATGGATGTTACCGAGAGTATCAGCTCCGATTCTGGTTGAACGATACCTCCTCATGCCCACCGTGTTTCCCGGTGATTGAGGATACATTCTCCACGCTTCATAGTGGAAAAAGAGAACTCCACAGACTCCTCCAAGACGTAGTGACCCTGAGACCATCGTCACTAGGTTGCTGATGATAAGAGTATTGGAGTGCGGTAGCCACACGCACACATACACACATGTAACACGCTGTGCTCCGTTGCCTCTAAGATGGTGTGGTAGCGTGAAGAAGCAACAGAACTGGCAGTGCAACAAATATTTAGATTTTTGGTGAATTCTCAGAAATACTAAGTTCCTGATTCCCCAGGTGAAGAGACGACTGGATATGAGGACTCG
>BOPP01000495.1:112743-147266 GCA_017312745.1 Gryllus bimaculatus | reverse complement strand
TAATAAAAAAATATAAAAGTCCTAAAATATAAAAAATCGAAAAATATAAAAAATCGAAAAATATAAAAAATCGAAAAATATAAAATTTTGAAAGAAATGAAAAGATGGTATGTATATGAAGACGAATGTTTGAGACGGAGAGGAAACCAATTGTTAAAATGAAAGACAAATGAGAATGACGCGGTTGATGACAGGGGAAAGCTGAAAGGCGAACACGAAAAATTTAGAATAAAGGTGAAGGCTGGAGATGAAGACAAATCTCAGAAAACAAAGACAAGGACGAAGAATAAGTCGAAGGCGAATGCGAATACGAAAGACGAAGATGTATGGGTAGTATAAAGTGAAGGCGTAGTCGACTAGCACATGTGTTTTAAACAGCACTTTTTTAGTGTCCATGTCTCGAACTTATAACGCCAGGCACTTATATCTCTATGCTTTAGAAGCTTTGTTTAGCCCGGACTCGAGCTGAGACCTTGAAGGGTAACATGTAGTAAACTTCACCTATTCAAATATCTGTTATTAATTCCTAGTCTCCAGTTCGTTTATATCAATTAGGGAATGAGTTGTGAAGAAAACGGCAAAACGGCTAAGGCACTGCAGTTGTCTACAGACGGATTGGTAGCTGATAGTTTGATGAATAGATTGTTCGTTAGTGACCCCGGACGCTTCAACTTCTAAGGTCATTAGTCCCTCGAAGTGCAGTACACGTTTGGTCGGACGGTCGCAGTCATCTTCCCGCCTGGTTTGCTGAATCCGGCGCCGACCTTCCGGCGAGTAAAAGGGATTTCCCCACCAGGTACCTCCTACCGGCGGGGTGGATTTTGAATTCACTTGCAGAAAGCGATTGAATTCGACATAGACATGTCGCATTGTTCAAAATCCTGCCACCGTCGGGACTCGATCAGCGGTAAGGGGAGGTGGAGGTCCCAGGCAGGCAGCGGTTTCATATTTCGCGCGGGAACTGGCAGGCGGAACTGTGACGGCGGGCGACGCTGGTCGATGACTTCGGGAATTAGCGTCGTCATCCTGCCGCTGTCAGCCGCCAATTTCTCACGTCAACGCGCCGTGCTCCGGCTAAACCGGTTGTGCCTTCAATAGTGGTCGCGTTGTTGAAAACAGACGCGTCGCTGCAGAAAGTGGATGACCTCTAT
Source organism: Gryllus bimaculatus (assembly GCA_017312745.1). Taxonomy (NCBI): domain Eukaryota; kingdom Metazoa; phylum Arthropoda; class Insecta; order Orthoptera; family Gryllidae; genus Gryllus; species Gryllus bimaculatus. The sequence goes on along the minus strand of BOPP01000495.1, from coordinate 146,115 downwards.
CAATTTCGTTGCACATAACGTCACTCCCGCGCGCTACTCCGTTCGCATATGAGCGATTTACTTCCTTGCTACGAAGAAGAGACAAAGTTATGTAATACTGCTACGGAAAACGACTAATTTGTTGAAGAAAATCTCTTGTTAAAGGGGCCCTAGTAATGAAATGAGAATAAATCCGATTGCTAAATAAAAAAACAACATCAAATTCTTTTATTCGATCTTTTCTTCCTCTTCCCTGCCCTATCCTCGCTCCTTCTTACACTCGCACGTACATGCACTACACATACATGTTGGGAATCCAGTCTGGCGCTTAGAGTTTGTCCCATGTAGGGCAGTGCCCCGCTGGTGGGAGATATCTAGATAGGAAAGTCACGCAAGCCTATGTTTACGTCGGCGCAGGTTTGTGCCATCCGGCGCGAAAGAATATAGTCCCTGCCGTGATAAAAACATGAAGGAGTATTGTAGCTGCTGACTCCTCAAATCCTCAATTTAGTGTTTTTTACTACCGATTGTAGTAGTAGTATCCTAACAAACGGGCGTAGGCTGCGCGAGATCTTTCCTTTCTCTTCCTTTCCCTATCCTCTCTCTTTTCAGATACACTTACATGCTCCAAACTATCCCAAATGGGTGCCAAAGCGGTTGGCCCGTGGGGAACTGTGCTCCGCTTGCGGAGATGCCAGAAGAGGGAAACGCCTGAAACTGGCGCCGGTTCATACCTGGCAGTAGGAAAAGAATTCCTGCGACCTCCCGTGATAAAACATTTACTACATATACTGTTCCAATGACCATGACATTTGACGTACCCGGAAACCTCAATCTATAAATCGCTGCTACGAGCAATCGCATGCGCAATTCAAAATGAACTATATGCAATTAGCTGATGTTCAGGTAACAAAATTTCTAGGTCTCTCAATTCAGTCAAACCTCAAATGGAATGTACGAATAACAATATTAAGTTCATTACGTTACGAATTCATAATTCTTAAAAATTCTGTCAACCTTCATGCAGGTCGCGTGTGTTTTGCAAATATACATACCCGCTTAGATATGGCATAATAATTTGGGGAAACTCATCATGTAGTACTCAGACCTTTAGATTGCAAAATAACGTTATTGTAGTAATGAACAAATGCCATTCGCGTGATCCCTGCAAGCCTCTCTTCTTCGAGCTTGAAATATTACCACTACCTTGCCTATATTTAGGAATCTGTAATACGAGTATTTGTCAAAACTGACTTACTTAACGGCGGGAACATATTTTAATGCAGTACTGATATTTATAATTACAACACACGTAGAAATCACGTTCATCAAGTGCCAGTATCAACAGCTAATATTAGTTAAAAGTAAAATATTTTCTGCTGCATAACTTTTTCTATACAATTAGAGACTATACTGATTATAAAAAGAAAAATAATGATTATTTTAACAAAACATTTTTATTGTATATTTTTTTAAAAAGACTTTTATGATTCTAACAAATAATGCACTTCAGCTTCTGGGTCAGTGACTCCCATCTCGATCAGGCCTGTGTTCAGTTTCCCTGATCCATTGAGCAAATGCTGAGATGACCCCTTGATTTGCTTTTGGACGTAAATGTAGCTTCACTATGCGCACGTTTTGTTGAACTCTCCTTTTGCTTCTAATGGCAGAAGTAGAGGTAATGGCGCGTTACTATTTTGTTAACAATACAGAAAGTCTGATACCAGCAATTTGTTTGCCGAAGCAAATAAATTTTCTATAACTCGAGAACAAAAATGACTAGTTTTTTTTCAAATATTGCTTATCTCGCGATTTTTAAAATTTATTTTATTTATTTTTTTGTTTTAAACATTTACTCATCTTTCAACTATTTATAATTAAAATGATGGGAAGGGATTCTGGAACTCAAGAAAACGTACACTGTTAATTTTCTCCCCCATTCGTCATATACAGTTTTTACTGTTTTTGTACGAAATAAATCTAAATCTAAATCTAAATAAACAAATAGATTTCGTTCTGTTCTGTTGATGAACTTGGGCGGCACACGAGGCAGGTGCTCAACGCGCCACGCACTCACAGGTGGGCCGTGAAGTGTCTTGTGCCCCCACCTCCGGCAACTGGCGTCGGCCAGGTTATCGCAGCAGCGCGCGTCCAGTCGCCCTCCGCCCTCCGCCGAGATGGCCGCTGCCCCGTCGCTCGCGTGCCTCCTGCTCCTCCTCGCCGGCGGCGCCCACGCCGTAAGTGCGCAGCAGTCGCCTCTGCTGCCGGCGCGTCTCCACGTTCAGGGCGATTCCTGCACACATGCCTCGGGCGGGAGGGATAAAAATGAGCTAGTACTTCTTTCTCGAATTTTCAAATCAATTGCTTTAAACACAATGAATAAAGGACGTGAGCATTTGCTCTTATCTTGGCTTATTTCTCCATTGGTGAGAAATTTCTCGATCGAGATGCAATTACTTTCTTTTCGTAGGAATGAAATCGAGAATTAACTTCTAGTATAAAGCATTTACTTCGATCTTTCTTAACAACGTCTATACGTGTCTCAAATTGCATTGAATGGAGAGAAGACAGTTTGTACACACCTGTTGTGAGTTGGTTGTGAGGTTTTAGTTTGTGAGTGAATTAATGATGGACGAATTGCTATGATTTCGCCAACAATGCTCGTCAACTCAACGCTTAATCTAACACGGTCGACACCATCAGCAACAGGCACGCGTCGCGCGGTAACGTCGCAATCGACCATTCGCAACAAATCAGTTAGTCCGCAATTACCGAGAGAAGTAAATGCTCCAAGTTCAATGAAACTTTTTATTCATTTGAAAAGAAGTAACTGCTTATAAGAAGTACTAGGTCCACTTATACTCGAAAGCAATTACTCTGGGGTACTTAATTATTTGTATCCCCTAATATCTTAGAATATTAAATATTAGACGTGTACAATTCGTGTTCAGAAGAAGGATGATAGGAATACGATGCTTTGTAACTGCAAACAGGAGTAACACAAAACTTTTTTTAAAATAAACCCTTTCTTTATTATTGTTTTTTTCTATTTAAGATCATAAAAAACCTTGTTCATTAGTGACTACTGTTGCATTGAACGGTATGGTAACTGTGACGATGGTGATGATAGGGAGGGAGGAAGGACGAACACAAATTTAACCATGCCCGAGCCGGGATTCGAATCCTTTATCCTTCGGTCCGAAATCGCTATGGCACCACTGTCTTAACTATCTCGGACATCTGGACAGGTTTTCTTTTTTGTTGTTGTAAATACTAAAACACTTTTACACTTCTAGTAAATATTACCTATGTAAGCTCAACATGAATAAGATTTATAATGGCCTTTTTTGTGTTCGTATTGTCTCTTTTAGTTTCTACATTAACTACATTTAGTGTACAAATTAATTGGATACATAATTGCCAAAATTTAATATTGCTACAATGTACCAGAAGCCGTTGATACTCATATTTTCGTACTTATAATTCATGTTATATTCTGATTTCTATAATAGAAGATATTAAAATATGGTTAGAAAGATTCTCTTTAATCACATCTCTGATGACTAATTATTTGAAAGTTAATAAGAATTTTATTGTTTATGAGTATTTGCAAATCTGTATTTGTAACAGACTACATATTAATTGCGTGTTTGCATATTAATTGGAAAATATATCAAGATTTCCGTTGTTTAAGTTATATTTAATTTCAATTAGATACAAATTGTGATTTTTATTATTTCATCTAAGCAACTGAACGTTTCATATCAATGATTTTAATGATGAAATTCATTCTTGTAACAATGAAAATATTATATTTCGAAATCAAATTTAAAAATTAAAAGATCAAAATGATAACTCTTTTTTGATAAGATCTTGTGCTTCACAAACAGAAAAAATAATTATAAGTAATAAACATAATTATAACATTCCCAAAAACAGTCAGACGGATTTTGGTATTTCTCAACATATTATCTATTTGAGAATCAAGACAAGTAAGGGAATAATTAATTTAATGAATGAAGGAACTGATGTTGGCAATAAGACAATTAAATTGTTTAATATTTTGAAAAAAACGCAAATCAGCAAGGCATTTATTTTAGAACACATTATTGATATTGTGAACATTTCCTTGATCCAAGCTATTAAGATAACGATCTGAAAATTCTTACAAAGTAGATAAAACATAAATTAAAAAAATAAACACTGATAATAATATTAACTGTTTTGGCCTTGACCTACGTTTTCAAGTAAATTTTTACATTAACGATATGAGTTATCACTGCTTCAACTCTTTTGTACTAATCGTGTTCGTGGTTTTTGACCTTGACGTATACATGAAGTGTTATATTGACAGTTTTTCATTGATTTGAGTTGAGTGACGTGTATCAATTTCTTTGGACTTCGCGTAAAATATCACATAATTAAATAACCTTGTTCACCGTGACCAATCTTATCCCACTTTGTTCTATGCAGAGATTGGAGTTCTATGAAATATGTTTTGTTAAAGTTCTCTCGTCAAATACCTCTATCATACCGTGACATTGAAGAATTCTATCTTGAATGACGACGGGAAAGTGTATTACATCGGGCTCACGATTGATATGAATGCATACGCTTCAAGAGAAAATTGGTTTATCTGAACAGAAGAGATAACATTGGAAATATTATCTACCGTACCTCTTATCATTGAACAGAATTATTCTAAAGAAATGTACCCGTCTTCTGACTCTTATCATACTGTACTTTATAAGCAACAACAGTTTTTGTTCTTAAAATTTACTAGGTAACAGTTAGCCTTAAGTTTATATTAGGCCAACAATAAAATGTAGTTTATATTAAGCCAACAATAGAAATGTAGAGTGTAAAATGAACTTTGTAAAGCATGAATATATTTAAAATAAAAATAGGAAACAGTATGGCCTATAACGATGTACTGAAAATGAAATAAATGAAAATTAATATTTTGAAAAGATCCATTAATTGAAGTACGGGCGATGATGTGTCTGTGTGGTTGGTGAATTACGATGTCCTAGCAGTCTATCAGAAAAAGAACCCAGCTCTCATCGTCATGTGTTTTCCCATATTAATAAAAAACCAGGCTTGAATAGGATTTTCGAAAATTTTGCATGCCTTATTTGCAAATTTATTGTTAATGTGCCAATTGTTGGCGAACATTTTAACGCAGTAGTGTTAACGTGACTTTTTGAATCCCAAGTGGTTACCTGGGGTGCCTTGAGACACACACATTTTTTATTAATAAAAGGCTAAATAAAAAGTAATACAATATAATTTTATTGTTGACAATGTTCTACAGGTAATTAACCAATTTGTTAATAATTTAGTTGTCAAACAGAATTTGAATGTAGTGAGTTTTGTGTTCACTCTTAGTATCTACACAGCTTTCACATATTTTTCTTGAGATTTACATATAAATTTTGAAGCACTTGATCCAAAAAATATTTTCATTATGTGTCCTTATTTCGAGGACACACAGTGTGTCTTGATTTCCAAGTGATATTGATCTCTGCTTGAAGAGGTTGCATACTTTTTACTTCCTCCCTTCGGCCGGCCTTCACCCGGCACCTACGATCGTGGGTGGCCGCGGACGCCTTCGACTTCCAAGGCAGTCTTGAGCCAACTGAGGCGGTGCGCAGGTGCCGCCGGCCGAGTTCCCGTGCGTGGCCGAGGGCTACTGGCCCGACCCCGAGGACTGCACGCGGTTCCACGTGTGCGTGCGCTTCCCGAACGCCGTGCCCGAACTCATCGACGCCTACGCCGGCCAGTGCGAGGACGGGCTGGCCTACGACCCGCTCACCACGGCCTGCCGCTTCACCCTCGACGACGACGTCTGCAAGCGAGGTGAGCCCGCCCCGCCCCCGCGCCACGCACCACCTCCCCCGCCCCCTCACCGCCTCTCCCCGTCATCGCAACTCCCCCTGCACGCCACGCCCCGCACGCCCAGCCCCGCCCCGACATGCTCTGCCTCGCTCCGCTACTCCCCGCCCCGCCTTACCACGCCCCCTCACCGCGTCTCTCCGTCCCTGTCACGCCCCCCTCCACGCTCCGCCCCGCCATTATCCGCCATGCCCTGCCCCGCCCCGCCACGACACGCTCCGCGTCAGAGCAGCTCAAAATACGCGTTAGAGCGGAGTCTGTTGCTACTTGGCTCTCCGGGAGACGCCACACACTGGGACCAGGGAGGGGAAAAAGCATTTTTAGGGATTTTTGGAAATAAAAAACATTTTATAATTAAACAATGACTTATTAAATTGCTTAACCTTCAAACATTTAATTACATTACCACAGAATCAGAATTTTTATTATGTGATTCTTCTTCCAGAAGTGAATTTCTCCTTGAAGGCATTAACATTGGTGCGACTTCTAGGTCAAATCTCTTTGTTACAAGTTTTATCTATTCCATTTCTTAAATCAGTGTTAGTGGAAATGAATACCCTGCGAAGCAGTTTCTTATTAGTTTGCTCTCTGAATATTTATCTAGTGAAACTTTCCCTACATATTTTGTTTTATTTTTCTCCTTTCATTGTCTTAAATATCATCACACAGATCCCTCCTTATCAGGGGCATTCTTTGTCCCTAATCAAGAGCTTTAAGTACTAGATCATGAACGAATAATAAGAAAAAAAATATTGTAGGTAGAAATGCTAACAAATCTACGTGTGAATCTTCATAAAAAAAGTACCATAGCGCAAAATGGGGAAAACATGGGCAAACTTTGAGTTATGTTTTGAAAACTAGATGAATTCTAGAATCAAATACTGTTAATATCATATCCCGAAAATACCCGGAATATAAATACAATATGAAAAAACGGATTTAAAAATTTAATTTCGTTGTGACATGTGAAGTTTCTACTTAGAAATAGCAAATTAATATTTAGGAAATATGTTTTTTGATAATAAAGATTTAAATTACACACCTCGAAGTGTCATATCCATAGCACATACGAGTCTGCTGCTCCAGAGAGCAAAACAATGTACATCGAAAAACACAACTGTCCTCTTAGTACGAGAGCAAAGAAGAGCGCCGCGTGACACTTGTGCATGTTCAAACTTGCAGTGAAATGAGTGGCATGACTCCCCATCCCTTTCCTGATTGGGGAACGATCGGGAATGGGAACAGCTCCCATTTCGCCCTGAAAAAGGTCGCAGAATGGTGGCCGCAACTCTGGTTCGTGATCTTAGGAAAAGGACAGCCAAGTAGCTCCCAAATATTTGTTTCATTGCTTATAGTATTTAGATTTCTGTTTATTTTAATTTTTATTTAATGCACTTCAGTTTCCTTTATTTAATGCACAGCATTTCAATTTGAGACATCCTATTTGACATTAATTAATCAAAAGTGCATATATTGAACAAAATGCAAATAATCACACAAAATTAATGAACTTAAAATAATTAACAAATAATACTTGTAACTTCGTATGAGAATTAACAGACAATTAATGCAACGCAAAATGAAAATTGCCAATTGACAACAATAAAGAAAAATAAATCAGTTATAATAGTATTTTTTAATTTTTTAATGTAATAATCATAATTAATCAATCATAATTGTGCAATCCTGGACTCTTAGAATATCGACTTCATGCAATCAGGAAATATTAAGCAACTTTAGACGACCGATGTTGGTTAAAGATATAACAGACGGTTGTCCGTTAACTACAATCGAATTAAATGCGTTGTAACTGAAGATAGAGTGTGAGTACGTTCATCCCAAAAACATTTCCTTTTTGTTTGTATAAAGTTTTGTAATTAAATATACTACGGAAAGTATTGAAAAATGCACGACTTTTAACACCAATATTAATTGCTATGTGCAGCTAATTGGCCTAATAACGTTAATAACTAGAATGTTACCAAACATAATGAAAAGGAATTAACGGTTAGCGTCCGTTAAGCGTTCCAACTGGCCACCGTCTTTTAAGAACCATCAAAACAAATTATAACAATTGTAACAAAAGATAACGTGAGTTCTTCTACTTCAAGAGAAGTTATTTCTTGAATTACTTACCTGCTTCTATTACATAGAAGAGGAAGTTATGTATTAAACGACACACGGTCGATTTCATAAATAAAGAACTTGGATAATTTGGCCATTACATCGGTTTGTAAATTTAAACTACACCAATTATTTGCTCTTTGTTGGTCTAATGACGATTTAATTATTAACAGCAAACTGTGGATTTGTTTTTTGTCGTTCAATACTGCATTATATCGTCAAATATTTTTTCTAACAACTTCTTCTTAAAAGATAAAAATAATATAAGAAATAATAGTTCTTGGAATAAGTGTATTAGATGTTTACCTCGGAGAAAGTGAATAGCTCAGAATAAGTTCATAGCTTAGAACAAGAGTATAGTTCAGAATAAGTGTAAACTCGGAAAAAGTGGAATAAGTATTCTTGAATTCTTTAGCTGCAAGTCACTGGTTCCTATTGTTCTCAATGGCCGTCGGACAGTTAAACTCTTAACGGGCACCGTCCGTTAAGAATGGCTTTCTGTTTATATCTCTGGTTGCATTACGTCGATATTACCATGCAGAATTGTGCAAATCGTAATGCTGACAGGTCCCACGACGTGCCTGTACCCGGGGCAGTGGGGCGTGTCGCAGGAGGCGCCCTCCATCTACTGGGTGTGCAACGGGTACCTGCAGCCCGAGTACCGCGAGTGCCCCGAGGGCTCGGTCTACAACGGGGCGGCGTGCGCGGCGGCGCCCACCACGGCCGCGCCCTCGGGCCCGCGTCCGCCCACGGGCGGCGTGTGCCTGGACCCGGGCGTGTGGGCGGACCCCAACCACTGCAACCGGTACTACACCTGCACCTCCAAGCTCAAGCTGTGCCACCACAAGTGCTGCGTCGGCTACCACTTCGACGCCAACCGGAAGAGGTGCGTCATCGGCTTCTGTTGAAGGGGTGAAGCCTTGGACGATCTAATGCTATTGGCTGAGAGCTATTGCTTCTGATTCGCCCCAACTAACGAAACGTATTCGAATGCAAGCTACTACAAAATATTTCATTGTAATGTGAAAAATGTTATAATTAATTCCAAAGAATTTAAATATATTTTTTCTGAACGATTGTATTGTAAATCGTTGAGTATCAAAAGTTTGCAAAGTTGAACTTGTTTAGTACGCCGTTAGATAAAATCATAAAGTTTATGATATTGTTAAAACCCGAACCACATAAATCTTTATATTGGAATATTTACAAATTATTGGACTACTTTACTGCGTTTCATTTTTCTCCTAATGTTCTTGAACACTGTCTCCTTCCTCGAGTTTAATATAGTTTATAATATAATATAATATAATAAATATAATCCAGTTTAATATAATGTAAAAGATGTATTGCACTAAATACGTTAAAAGACTTTTAGAATAATATCGTTGTTTTCCTCAAATTACTTGAATATATAAGATCGAAGTTTGTGGAACTTACCGTGATATTAGAGCGCAGATGAATGGGAGATGTATTAAGCATAAAAAAGCAACCTTTTGTATTAATGTAAATAATCATTTTAGTGTTTTGACACCCTTGTTTACGCGGGAGAGCGCGGGGTAACTTCAGTCTTTTTTCCGGAAACGAGGAGTGTTGTCAGTGACCGGTTGAAACGTATAGTATTAATTACAACAACCTTGCACATTTTATAACACTAAAACTAACGAACAGTTTCTCCCAGACATGAAATTACACTAGTTTAACTGTTTAGCTCATTCGTTGTCCTCTGGGTCCTTCTACTTCTTACCGATCACAATAATCAAAATTATTTCTCCTCATTTCATATAAATGTGTCTGTGCCATTGAAAATAGTATATTGTGTGTCGAAAAATACCCATATTTCGTTTGTTCTAATATTTGAACTGCAGATAACTGCAATTGAAATCTTAATGTCTTCGTTAAATTAATTATGAATGACATTTTTCAAAACAACCATACTAAAATAATACACAATTTACCACTTTGGAAGTATTTAATATTCAGTTTCCATAAAAAGAAAAATGAGTCATACTGACTCTTTTTATCTGTTGCTTGGATTCTTATTTCATAAAACTAAAAGTTATTCACAAAAGTGAGCCAGACTATCACGATCTGTCGTTCATTATATTATTTTACTTACCTCAATTATGTAATTGAACAAACTATTGAGAACATTTGAACATTATTTTAATTTCACTTCTGTACGTCCTGAAATAATTTTACCAAACTCTCGCGGTGATGTAGTTGGTGATCTAATGAGATAAATATACACTCTGGGGTGATTAATGTACCCTATGAAACATTTATTCACACATATTGATGTCATTGAGTCATTTTTTTGTTTATATTGCTCAAAATGACTCAATCATCTTAACTTTCTCGTAGATTAAAAACGTACTACACTATACGCTGCAATGAAGAATGAAACGTCGAAATTACTAAGTAACGTTTCCGTAGCTCTCAAATGCCTTTTGTGTACATCCATAGAGTTTGCGACACTCATTTTTTCTAACAGATTGGAATAATTATGCCAAACATCTTGATACTTTTTTGTAAAATTTTTAAACTATTTGGAATTCTATATGAATTCCAAAACTAAACTATAACTATAAATAAACTATATGAATTCATGTGACTGCTTTTCATCGTATTTACTCACTGATATCCATGTCTGCGCTGAAGGTTGCCCTTTTCGGGTCACATATGTGCGACTCGGAGGACGCTGCGCCGAGAGGCCTTCGCAGCGAAGCAAGGGGTGGGGGAGGGGGTGGGGGTAGGGGAGGCGCAACCTTAAGCGCGTTACACGGGCGGCGAGGGCCAACTCGGCGCAAGTATGCAAATTAACTAAACGCAATCCACTTTGGCGCTGCAGCCTACCCGCCAAAGGTGCTCGCACCGCCACGATCACCCTTTGCCAGGCTCGCACCCCCCCCCCCCCACTTCTCATTGCGTCTCCTTGCTCTTGGAGCATGTATTGCGACGAGCGCAGTCGACCGTCGCCTCCCACGCGATATCTCATTTCCACGGTAGCACCGTCCCCACTTCCCACTGCACGTCCCTTTCTAACGGTACAAGCACTGCTGTGTGGGAGCAGTTAACCGTCATCTCCCTCCCACGCGATATCTCGTTTCACCGATAGCTCCGTCCCCACTTCCCACTGAACGTCCATTCTAACGGTACAAGCACTGCTGTGTGGGAGCAGTTAACCGTCGTGTCTCTCCCGCGCGATATCACAGTTTCCCAATGTGTGAGCTGTGACATGTGATCAGTTGCACATTTCCCATAGGCTTCTACGTTCTCTCACGATCCCCATATCTCCAGATATTCTTTCCCCGTATTTCCTAGTACCAATGTTTCCTTTTGCCAAAGGTTTGCGCACCGACTCAGGATCAATAATCATTATATATCCTCTCGGCAGACACTAATTCCACTCCGCCACCTAGCCTGTTGCCGAAGGAAAGCTTTTCGGCAATGCAACAACTAATTTCATATCATGTACTTATACATTTTCCAACATCGTCCCATCTTTAAACAATCTTTTCATTGTTCAATCTAGACTCGCGCCATACATGTGCGTTCTGATAAGGAACCATTGGCCTTCACCTCATATGTTCTTGCGTTTTTCAATGTTCGGCTCTTCTAGGGTTACTTTTTCCCTCTCCAACTTATTTCCGGTATATTAGTGGAACCCCGAGCAATGACATCGAAGGGAGGTTTAAGCCGATTTTAATTATACTTGACCTGCTAATCATTTATTTAGACAGGACAAGGAATGAACTTTACCTTGCGTGTTCCTGCCCTGGCTTGCGTTTCGCCAAACTGCCCAGACCCACCCAATTCCTTTCCACATACGCTGTCCTTTGCTGTCTCGCTTTACCCCGTTCCCACCCACCTTATCGTGTAATGTTTACTACGATCACTGTTGCTATCATCCTGAAAATTACTTACCAATTCAGAAATGTAGTGGAAACACATACTGATAAACGCAATCGAGGCTTTAAAATGCACTGATTGCACAATCTCACACTGTACGCAGAAGGTGCGCTGTTACTTCGCTTCCATGCTACCGCCAGAGCTGGTTACTTACGTCTCTGCCAGATCATGCTTGAGGTCGACTTTTTAAAACATATTTTTTAAATATTATTAGTATTTATAGAGCAAAAACAAACATGTTAGCTACACTTGCAGTTATTGTTGTCTTCAAGCTTTCAACACCTTATTTGCTGAAATAGATTGAGTAGTTCATCGGGAAAAGGAACATCGGTAAAAGGTTACATAACATGCTTTGGAAAGAATATAGATGATTTGTTTGAGAAGCGTAAGCATCCATGGAGTAATCTTCTCCCTTATTTCCAGTTGGTTCCCAGGAAGTATTTGTAAACTCTCCCACTTGTCAAAGGTAAGTCACAGTAAGGTGCGTCCAGCGAGCTTCAGTGAGTACACCGTGAGATTAACGAGTCCCTATAAATGAATATACACCACGTTTTATTCTTCAAATAACTCTTCAAAAGAGAGACATGTACGCTTCACCATTTTATGGCGAATTAATATTGCAAATGCATATTATTTCTTCTTCCTCTTACAGAGGAATTGCTGGAGATATAATATTCAGTAAAACCAATTACATTAATACTAGGAATATTAATCAGCTCTCACAGGAATCGTAAACAAAATAGGAGTTTTGAATTCTCGCCAATAGGGAGCATTCTTTTCTTGCAGGGGCATCTAATTTACATCGCTGCACAGTTGTTGGTTATTTTGAATGCTTTGGAATTAGCGCTCTTGAATTATAATGTAATGATGAAACTAGAATTAATTAATACACTTTGTTTTATTTTAAAACAAACAAGTTTGAAACACACTATGTCATATCCACTCATCACGGAAAGATATGCGTCCATTGTATTTAAATGGTAATTGGAAGCGTATGATTGCATGTAAATGTCGTCATACAATAAACCATTAGTGTTGGTTACATGGATGGAATTTTGTTTCCTGTCAAAGGTTTCATAATGAAATGTTGCTTAAAAATGTCAGAGTATTTAGTGATTCATATGCGGTCGTGTTTGATTGCTTTGAATTTAACATCTAAATATGCAGATTTTCTGTACAATGGAACTTTCATACGAGATATTATTTATCAAAGATATACCAGTTGAACATATTAAAACGCTTTAATTCATGATAGAAAAATATTATTGTAATCATTTTTGTAACCATTTTATAAAATATATTGAGAATATTTTTAGGCAACGAGTGAAAAAAATTACAATCCATTATCCAAAACAAATGTATACTTTTTGAGGTGTAGATTTGTTTCCATTCATGGCAAAACAGTTGACTCGCTCGATTGAATGATTGATTAGTGTTTCTAGGAGCGTCAACGCCACAGGTCCTTTAAGAGGGTAGTGAGATCCAACGTCATCATACACATCAGCATGCCGGGGTTTCCTCATTCATGCATCTTGGTAGACAACAGGGCGCAACTTCAGTCGGACAAGCTCTCAGTTCTCAATTGATCTCCCGACATGTGTGGTAGTGTAATGCATGTATGTGTAAAAGCCCATTCACAACGTAAACGTAAACATAAGCATAATGTATAGACGTAAACATTAACATAAATAAGAGACTGAAGTATTCACAATATGTAATATAACCGTAAGCAAAATAAGGCCTGGCTGTGAGACACTCCAGTTAACAATTTGTTCGATGTGAGAATCGATTTGAAGGTATCGACTGTGTCCATGGCTCATATGGCATGTGTTCTTCTATCGACTTCGCTCTAATTTCGATACTCAATTTTAGGTTATCGTTCTGTGATTGGTTCATTTCTTATGTCTTACTTAAGCACAGAATCTTGCAAGCTTTTAAGTTGACGTCTGACATGTTATGATTATGCGAACGCGTTGTGAATGGACGTAGTCCTAACTTTTATGTTAACGCTATGCTTATGTTTCTGCTTACATTGTGAATGGACCTTAAGAGTGTGTAAGTAATTAGGGAGGATAGGACAAAGAAAAGGAAGGAAGAACGGGCGCGAAAGAAATTTTGCCAATGAAAATGAAGAACTTTTGAAGATTTTGAGGATAAATAAATTCACGAAAACTACCGAACACAATTTTTGGGATTTTAAACTTATTGTGATATTGTTGTTTGCCACCCAATTTTTGTGAGTAAAAGTTCGAATGTGTAGCTAATCTATTTAAACATTAAGTACTTTTAAAATTAAAAATTCGTTGAAAAGTTTTCAAAAATTCAATTCAAATGTTCTATTTTTATAACAGAAAATACTTTAAAGCGATTGCATTAACATAAATGAATTAAAAATAATGAACTTATGCGTCCATAATAATCTAAACAACTCATGTTTGAATTATTGATTGATTATTTCATGTCTGATGGCGGTCACCCACTGAGATGGCTCAGGGCATCAACTGATGTCACTGCAGGGCCTCTGACCGGGAGGTCTTTGTTCGAGTCCTGGCAGGACACTAGCTAAATAGCTAGGCCGACTTCAGTCACTGTGTGAAGAATTCCAGCGATCGACTGCTCTGATGGGTAGTTTTCCGTGATTTCTCCGATCAACATCAGGCGAATGTCGCAGCAATACCCTAACAAATGCGCCAAGGACCGCGCGCGACCATTCCTGCCTCTTTCTCGTATATATGCAGTACACTACCTGACATGTATTAGTCAGGTATAGACTGAGGTGTAAAGCGTGCCCCAGAAGGAAATTCCCGCTAGTTGTGATGCAGGTTGGCGTCGGATCTCTCGATCCAGCAGGAGAGAAATAAAACACTCACTACCCTAACGACGCTCATGATTGAAGGTGTTTTCGCGCCTAGAAACGTCAATCTATCAATTCACGAAAACTACCGATCAGAACGTCCGATAGAATTTCCCTCTAGCCAGCGGCTGAATTCCATCTACAGCTCGATCACTTGAAAAAAAAAACATCAAGGCGCAGCTTACCTCGGGAGGCGTGGCAAAGCCATCCCCCATTGCTCCCGAAGGGGAGATCAGTTGAACTCAAGGACCGCCCGCAACGATAACTGATTCGCTTTTGCAATTCGTTCTCACGCTTCAACACTCTGGGGATCGGGGCGTCCAAGGCCAGGCTGCCTTCCCCCCGCCCGCGCAAGATGAAGTGGCGGCGGCGGCGGCTCCTCAAGGCGAGACATTTGAGCGTCTAAGTGAGCTTCCGCCCCTTTTCGCGCATTTTCCAGAGTTTTCTTCTAAGTGGTTGCGTTATAGCTATTTCGCTAGCGTCGAAAAACCAGCGCCGGGGGGAACTCGACCCAGCACCGACCGCTTAGAGGCACTGCAGTAACACCATAACCGAAAATCCACGAATATCGGGATCCGAACCCTTGGACCTCCGGGCCGGGAAAGCTGCAGTAGCGACCGCTGTTACCGTCAGCCACCCCAGCGGGATGGGAACCCGAGATCGAACGCAAAACACCGAGTAACGAGCAAAGTTGGCGCAACTCGAGGTAAGACGCAGCGCGCCCTCACCTTGCTCGCCCCGCGGGCGCCGAGGGCCTCCGCCGAAGGCAAGGGCGAGGGCGAGGGCGAGGGCGAGGGCAAGCGCAGGGGCGAGGCCGGAAACACGAAGGCTCACGCCGCGCCGGCGACGGAGCCCGCGCTAGGCCGCCACCTAATCCAGGGCTCCGGGGCGCCGCCCTCGGAAGCTCGTTGCGGGGCCTGCACAGGGCGCTGGCGGGGAGCAAGAAGGAAAGCCCCGGGGCGGGAGGAGCAATCTGTTGAGCCCCAACAATTTCAGGAGGCCGACAGGTGGAATGTGCGAAGGAAATAATGGCGGCAGGGAATAAACAAGCATTGATTACCTCTATAAGATACATTGTCCTCCAAAAATAATTAATTCAAGAAATAGTGTAAATGAAATTTTTGTACATGATATAACTACGTTCCCTCTCTACTACAGACTGGCTTCGTTACCAATTACGTTGTACCCCCTCACCAAACATTGAACGTGTCCTTCCTCATTTTCTCAATTTTATAATGCGATTTTTATAAAGCGGCGCTTCAACGCCCGGTTTGACAGTGGCATTTCGCATCTTTCTTGGTCGTGCCGCTAAATGTCGCGACCGTGTCAAGCAGTGCTTTATCAGGCGAGATCTAGCGGCACGACCAAGAAACGCGAAATGTCACTGTAAAGACGAACCTTGAGGAGCAGCTTTACAAAAGTCACACTGTAGTTGTCGCTCTACGTAGTGATAAACGTGATTATAACATTAAGATGTTTGTATGCATCTATTATTTTATGTAATTTATATCTGTTAGACTGTTCATAATCCTTTGCCAAATATTTGTACTGTATTCTTTCCAATTAAACTATGAATTATCATATTTCGTACCCGAGTTAATCTTGAACTCAATGACCTCCAAAACTCGCAAGTATGAACAAATAAGATTTGATAACATGTAAAATGTTCATCTGTTGAAGCAAAATATGGAAATACATATTGGTAATAAATGTTGAACGAAAATATAATCACTTCCGTTCATTGGACATATCATAACATACTTTTTACATGGGAGATAACTAAATAGGGCATTGTAAATACAACGCTATTTTCGAGTTTATAACTTTAAAACGATTAAGGTTACAACAAAAACTTGTTGGAACCTTTATGTAGGAAATTTTATCTACTTCAATTTTGTATACATCATAATTTTCGGAAAGATTGCTAATTAAGGAGTTATATACAAAAATGTGTCAAAATCACCTTCAACCCCCCCCCCCGGGGCCCACCACCAACATTCCAGGATTTTTAATACAATGTATTTACGAACAAACATACCAAGTTTCAATACTTCAGGATGTTTACTTGCTACTGTTCAGGATGTTGGGGTTTACTTCAGAATGATTCATTTCCATCTAGTATTGTGCCATTTCATGTATCGTTCCGTACGTTTCAGACAACTTAGAACATTGTTTTATAAAAGTAAGACACATAGTCTAACATCCGTATTATATAATTATTGACTAATTTGTGTGTGTTGTTTTTGCATTCAACTTCTCAAATATATGTTTTATGGAGGTGCCAAAGAGGCTCCGATTCTGCGATCTCAAGTGTATAATCCGGTCATCTGGAGAAGAAGAGATCTGAATTGCATCAAAATGTCATTGAGTAAGTCAGTTTTGAGGAATACCACTAATTCATAAATTAAAAGACAAAACAGTGGTAGCGTTCTTAGCTCAATAAATAGTCTTTTTACCAAATTTTCCCCAAACAACTGTTTCCACAACAAATGTGTACTTCTTTGCAGTCTTTGTTTAATTTAAGCTTGCAAATCTTACCTGTTTATTACTCTCCAATTGTAGGGTTTGAATGAAAATGTGATGGATTAGAAAAAATAGAATGTGTTTCAAACTAACAAATAATACTTCTCCAGATAAAAAGTTGAGAAAATTATGTTTGTTCTTTGAATGTCAATTATTAAACTCAAGTATACATTTGTTTTTTACTATAAATGAAAATGTTTTTCTTAAAAAAAAGCCCTTAATTCTTCAACACAATGTTTCATGTTAGCACTTTCAGGTGTATACACAAATATATATACCTTGCAGATTTCCGCCTGAAAATAAAAAAAAATACAAACATTTTTTGAAGATAATGAATAAAATAAAAAATTAAAAACTAATGTCACACAGAAATTAGAGATGAAACTCGTTAAAAATGAAGTATAAGTAAAAAAGATAATAAAATCGACTGGAGAGAACTTACCAAAAATTGTTAATTTAGCACATCTTTTTATCTCGAAAAACTGTAGAACTTCATAAAAAATTATTTCAAAAAATATAACTTCAAACACAAAAGCACACAAGAATCAATAAGTAAAAATTATGAATTGCCTTTATTATTTTTTTCATATACCTTCACATTATAAACAAAATACATTAATGACAATGTCATCAGAAAACTGAAAGATACGAAAAGGAGGGAGGTAAGAGAGAAAAACTAAAAGTATCCGTCCACCACAAGAGTTCTAGAAAGTAATGGCGGTTGGGTCTGATGTACGAATCAATGTTGCCAGATGCGGTGGCTAGAACTATACGTGTAGAATGGAAGGAAGGAAATTATGGTACAGTATGGTACCTACTAAATTATAGTATAATTATTCTGCCTGATGAAAAAAAAGACCAAATACGAAATAAACGCACCAGTGTTAAATAGTCTCATAATAAGTTTATACTGTGATACAATAAAAATCAGGTAGTACTGAATGATTTGAACAAAGAAAATGGTTTCTTATATGTAAAGTGTTAAATTGTACACTACAGAAGTGAAGAAAAGTGATTCCAAATCAAACAGCAGTAACGAATATTGACACAGATTAGATCTCAATATTTTAACCTAATACAAAGTTTTTAATCAATTTGTTAACAGAGATTTGTTGGATTTTCCGTTATTTGTAATTTAATAAAATTTACAAGTAATTTATGTGAAGTCAACTAAATTAAAATATTTGGTCATTAATTTTATTAGATGAGAATGTTTTCGAGAATCGTTATGAGGATGTTAAATTAAATAATTAGTGTAAAGATAGTCACCCATTACACAAAAATCAATCAGTAAATGACTCACTTTGTTCATTTTGTTTGTTTCTTTAGATTTTGTGTACATTTAACTGTGTATTAAAAAAATAATTTGGATATTTCTGTTTCTTTGTTTTTTTCTGGCAATATTGGGTCACACTTGTGTGAGAGGTGAGCGGTATATCGCTTTCAAGTGTGCGGGAAAAGAAAAACCCATTCCTCATATTTAGTAAAAAAACAGAAATATCTCAGTAATAAATATTTTTTAAATCACTTTAAACATTGTGCTGCAATTATGGTATTATGGTACACTTATATTTAGAAATATAAATTACGGTACGATTCTATAATTATGCCAACACAGGTATGAATAAACTTGCCAAAGTCATTCACCAATCAACGCAGTCTATTCCAACTACTGGAGTGGTTCGCCACTTCGTTGCCAGTTCCCCTATTTCACCTCACCTCACAGGGGCAAGCTGTACGGTCGCCGCCGTGCCAAAGCCTCCTAAACCCAGGCCTGTCTGAGCGCGCTCAGGCGTCGCACATTCAAATTGGCTAATCACATTCAGCATAGCCAATTAGCTCTTTACAACCTATGTAAGGTGCATTCCGAAATATCTCCCCGGGCGTGTATTAAGCGAAAATTTCACAAGTTGCGCCAACTTATTAACTGGAGATATGGAGCAACGTTTGTATTCATATAGAGGCAGAGCTGCGCGGCGCCCGTGGGTGGGGTGGAGGGGTTGCGAGGCGGGGAGCATCGAGGTCACGTGGGCGAGGAAACGCCCCGCTGAATCCCCCGGCAGCTTCCGGAGACTCTGCAAGCCCAACCGGCCGTCTTTTCCGGTTAGCGGAAAGATGCAACGCGCTACCCGGAGCATTGTGAATAAGAAACGGGTCAATGCGCAGAACTACGGCCGCTTCCGAGGGAATCAATTTTACTCCGATAATTATATAAATTGTGAATTATTTCTGTGAATACTTTGTGTATTTAATTCGAGGTGATCTTCAACTTGTAATTGTATGTACTCAATATTTTCACATAAAACTTACTTCTATATAAATTAGCATATATGTTCATATACAAATAGAAATACAACTGTGATGTTCATTCACGTTAGAAATGAAGCAAATCTTTAATTTCTGGCAATAAATGTTAAAATAAACTATTTTTTTAATTATGGAGGGAACAAAATATACAAACCTCTCCGGGAGAAGTCTATATCCCAAGTCCCTTTCTAAAAATGTATGTACTACAAAAATTATAAGAAATTCAAATAGTCACGGCATTTTATGGGAAATCTTCATTTTTTATAATTATTTAAATATGTCATTATATGTATAATTGCACATGTCTTTGTATCTGCGAACTTGCATTTAATCTGTCTAACGTGATATGTTTGAGTAAAAAATCAATTTTATTTTCAATAAATAGTGTTTTTAATTGTTTGATAGTTATAATTTCTAAAATGATTTACCTAAACCTAGTTAATTATAATATGTCATATTTCACTTAGCTTCCAATTGACTTAGAACAAAATTGATCCGAATATCATTTCAGCAAAAATAATGATACGTATTCTGGTGCATTATCCCGAGCCTCAATCTACTATATTATAAATGTTAGAACGCCTTGAGGGGGCTGAGAAATTATTAAATAACTTTAAGGATGATATTTACATCCTTTAAGGTGTACCGTGAATTCTCAACATGTTTGTCCACAATTCCTTACCCAACTCTTCTGGGGGATCGGTAAAGACTATTCGGAGGTGAAAAAGGGAGTTTGATACGTTTCTGCTAGAATATTGTTACAACACTGTTAATGTTATTTGAAAAACGCTAATTTTAATCCCATTAGAAAAACAAAACTCTGGAAAGCAACGAAAAGTATTAATCAAAGTGGCTGAAAGTTAAATTACACATTTTTCTCACACTTCAAACGAAAATAGGAGATGGGGTAGTTAAAATTCATGGCACAAAATAAGTACCATTCCAGATTATGCAAGAAAAGACGTACAACTCCCAAGAACGGAGGAGAAAATATCGCGCAGAAGCAGATCGGGGAGGGGGCGGGAAGATGGAGACGAAGCCTCATGCCAAAGCGTGGAAGGGCTCGCGTGCAAGGGTTATGACCGCTGGCTATCGGCGCGAAGGAAATCTGACTTTACCGCAATGCTGCACCGCCCCGCCCTCCTCTCCCCACCCAGGCCCGCCTCGCCGCCCTCGCCGCCTCGCCGCCGCGCCGCCACGCCCGCGAGGCGGTGGAAGCGCAAAACGGGAAGGACCCCCCGCCGCCTCTTATCGGAGCGGAAATTCTTCTTCACTTGCTGCGATAGGGGGCGGGGGCGGGGTCGGAGGGGGCGCGGCGAGTCAGGGTAGGGAGGCCGGAGCAGGTCAGGGTGAGGCCAGTGTGGGTGGAAGAAGGGGGGGTGAGGTGAGGAGGGCGGATTGGGCGGAGACTTTGTCGGAGAGCGAGCGGGGACGCGGAACGTGGGGGGGGCGGGGTGCGTGCCAGATGCGGGGCCGGGGTTGAATGGCGGGGGCGGAGGGAACAGGATGAGGGTGGTGCGGGGTAAGGACGGGGAGGGGTTAGTAGAGGCGAGCCGTGCCGGGTGGGGTGGAAGTGAGTTGAAGTGGGTTGGCGGCTTTGGCGGGGGGGGTAGGGGCGGAACCGGGCCGGGTGGGGTAGGGTGGGGCGGGGCGGGCGCCACAGAGGTCCAGGTGATGGGGCGGTAATGGCACTTGCAGGCAGCGAGCGCTCGCGACCACGATTGCCCCCACCGATGAAGTCTGGATGGCTTCGACAAAGACAATCGGGAGATCGCGAACATGGTCTGCAATTTAAATATGTTAATTTCAAAATATAAATACAAGTCTTAAAACTCAATATTTACCTTAATATTAAAGATTCTTTCGAATATTTGCGAATTAGAGCAGATAAATGGCCTACAGTTTCTTATAAATAAGTAATTACATTAATATTTACAGGCCGTTGAGATTAGCTTATATACATTGTAGTAAAGAGTATAATGAAGCATATAAATTATTTTTTACATGATATGAAAATTGTGGGGCGAAAAGTTCATAATATATAACTATATATAACTGCCGCTCTCTCTGGTGCCTGGTATCGCACCACGCAATTGGATCTTGGATCTATTACTGGGTTTACTGTATTTACTCTTTGGCCCTTCGATTCAACACGGGCGCAACATGAGGCCTTTGGATTTGGCAAACAGATGGGTGGCGCTGTCTAGCGCTGTGCGGTGATGGAGGGAGTCTCAGGGGAATACCAAAATTCTATCTTCGCCTGATTCGCTGCAATGTAATTTAATGAATTTCGCTTGTTATTGAAAGTACACCATTTCAGTCAATTACTGACGCCATTCAGTGCATTATTTATGATGCTTAGAGAATTTGTTTTTATTTGATGTTAGGTTTACTGATTAAAAATGTACACTAGATGAATTCTTTGTGTAAAGTTGACCGATCTGGAAGTCCCTTTCTCGAAAGATGCAGCAGGCTGCAGTTACACCCCGAAGAGCGCTAGTGGAATATGAGCGTGTGTGTGGAAGGATCTTTGTTTCAAAATATATAAGAGTAGTGATATTTTCGAAATAAGATTATTTTATTGATGTGAAACGTGTCGTATCAATAGTGTTTGTTGAGTTGTGCTGGAGTCGAACTTAAGCGTCCAGTGGAAATCAAAGGCAGAACCACGTGCGCGGGAGGTGTATAATACACCTGACTCGGTCACGACGCATTAAATTATGTAAGTAATGATTCAATATACACTTATATTAAACTTAGTTTGTTATCAATTCGTTTGAATTGCTTACATTTTTATTATATTTTCGTATTTTGAATTTTTGAAATTATATTTCCGTCATTCGATAGAGGTGGAACCTCCAGTATGGGAACCAGCCGCCACTGTAGGGAATGAGAATTGGAAAGATTCAATGAAAAAGAGATCGGGTTGCATGAAATGGTGACAGCGTACAAAAACTTACTGTACTGCAACTACTACATAACATTTGAATCTGAAATTCCCGCTTCCTGTTCGTACAATTCAAGCTACGTAGCCTGAACATTTTAAAGTTACTACAAAAACAATCACAGCCACTAATATGTCATTATCACATTTTACTATCATTCGCTTAGCATTTAGTGTTTGAAATGTGAATTTGCTACTTTGCAAACCCACTATGTACAAAGACATGTCATTTTATAAAATGAATAATCATCCTATCTATCTGAACCATTCGTTTACGAAGCATTTAAACACAGAGAATTGTATGTCAAAAAGATACTTTGTAATAGAAAGAAGCTTTGTGTTCTGTTTGTAGAACTGTTTCATGTATTTGACAGGAGAAACAATGTGAATATTCACGAACAATATTGTGCCAGAGATCGCTTGAAATGAATACTCTAATAACTGTAACGTTGGGCTTTTATTTTATTCAAAAATTAAATTCAAGGTAGTAATCAAACATATTTTATTTTAGAATTCATAATTCGTGCTGCAAATAAAAGAATTAATTTCAATATTCCATTTCAAGCTAGCAAATACTCGTAGAATATCCATCTAATCATAATAGAGTTGTGAAAGCCACTTTTATGACTCCAAACAAAACCTATTTTCAAAAACAAAACAAAAAAACATTATTACCAGCAACTGTACATTATATAACTAAAACAGCACTTTTCTGTATTACTCTGGACTACTATCGTTTCGTCTTTAAAAAGCCTGCTTAGGCGAACATCACCTGGCTCATTATACCCGTCTCCGGGTGAGACACGCCCTTCCTAGGAGCTTTCGTGCCAGTTTCAAATTAAATATCGCTGTTTACTTAGCTGGCGGGAGAAGCCGTAATGCCTTCAAGGAGTCCTCGTGGCCACAGCCGAACCCTCCCCTGACTCTCTTCTCACCATTTTCTTTCCTTCTGTCATTCACCTCAATCCATTCACTTCCGTTCATTTTTATCACCTATCCCTTCCCACCCACACATTCCCTAAGTCCTCTCTCCTTCCCACCCTTGTACCCAAACCCTCTTCTTCCACCCGTCCTCTCAGACTTCCATTTATCTCCACAACTTCCACTCTCCAACTCCTCCCATTCTCCTGTCTTTCTGTCATCTCCCTATCTTCTCACTCTATAGCGCCACGCCACACCCACTGGTGTCAGGGGGGGCGAGGGATTTGCATTGCTGTTCGGGTTGTAATTGCGCCTGAAAAAGGGTGCAACGTAAAGGTGGGGCCGGAGCGGTAATGGAGGGGCCTTACTCAAAATATACGTATTTATATACTAGCGCACGTCCGTGTTAAATGCCGTATGACGACGTGTCGGTCAGCGACTCTAGCGATCTCTTAGACGAGTAAAAATAACAACTCAGGGTTCTTTTCCTCATTATTGCTGCATTTAATTGCAGAAAAAGGCGATCCTTTCAACAGACACATATTGTTATTAATGTGTTAACTGGACAAGTATAAAAATTCAGACGGTGCATATCAAATATTTTCCGACACATGTCAAATGTAAGGTTCAAATGTTGATTCGATGCAATTATACGTCTTATTTAATGACTTGCCTATGATATCCTAGGAATATAACACTACGAGGTCAAGAAATAATACGAATTTTCTTTCACTTTTTAACCAGCTCTTAATAAACGCAATTTCACAATCAGTAGCAACTACACGCAGTATTACTTGAGCTTCACTAGGATCGTTAGTGTATCGCACTAGTATGCGCGCGCATCCCTAACTAGCCAGAAGAAGGGCTGAGCTGCGCTACTGTATAAATACGTACACTATGTCTTACCTGTGGGGTATCGCCGTTGCTGGTAAATGGGCGGCGAACGAAGTACTACGGTATGGGGACGTTCATAAATTACGTAACGCTAAAAGAGGGAGGACGGGGTCTGAGGCAGCGTTATGTAGCATTACATAGAAGTAGAGGGTATTAGTTAAGTGTTACGTAACATTAATATTATTTTTTATATTTTTCTACATTTGTCGAAATATTTCATTTTTTTAGTTCTTTACTAAAACATTAAAATACGAACTAATTAATTTGTTTTCAAAAGATAAATAAACCAAAGTTGTTAGTTGCAAATTGTTAAAATAAATGGAAATATTTTTCCAACATTTTTGTGTTTTCGAACCTGTAAGATTACGAAGAAAATATTAAAAACTGATATGAAGTTTATTCTAGAGTCCATTTAGTTGGAGCTGTAGGTTCTCGCTCTTGCATCATCCATGACGGCGTGTGCATAGCTTGTGCTCAACCATTTCTCTCCCAAGCACTCTTCCTTCACTCACAACTTGCTCCAATCCTATTGTTAAGTGCAGCCAGCATCGGCAACTAATTTCTACTTTAACTATCATTAATTAATTTAATTTACAACTCAAGTAAAATAAATACAAATTGGTTTTTCTGGGCTATAATTTATCATCACATCTTGCATTTTCAAGGGGGAGGCGTTGTCACAAAGGGGAGAGGGGTTATTGAAAATACTCCAAATTTGCGTTACGTAATTTATGGAGATCCCTATGGCGCATTGTGGGCTGGCGCAGGCTCTGCAAACAGATAGCAACGTGAGCCCGAGGTAACCTGACTGCTGTCAGATCAAACGCCCGGGTTGTGTAGGCTCTGGCCTGCTCAATAGCTCTTGCTTATCCATCCTCCACTCGGTCCACACTTTCTAATGTCGACTCGTTATCTTCTTGTCTTCAATTCTTCATTGTACATCCGTGTCTCCGACTTTTATTTACCTGAAGTCTAAAAAACGTTTTCAAAATTCTCTCAAAAATGGCTAAACATTTTTAGATCAAATTTTTCACTCGGACAGCTTAAAGAACGCTTAAAAATAGCCCAGATAACATTTTAGATATTTAGGATGGATAGGGTAAAGGACGGTGGAGGTCTCATGTTCGTTAACAACTCTCTTTTGCGATATGTTTTCCACTATTGAATCCCACTCACCCGTGTGGATTTGGTCTTCCATCGGGTGCCTTCCCCGGTGGCAGTTAGAGGGATGAGCACAGCTCGCCAGCTAGGAGCCGGAAACGTGCACCAGAATGCCTCTTAGATTCGTGCCAAAGTAAATCCAATGTAATATTTATAAGGAAACAAGTTTTACAGAAGTGCTTATTCATAGCACTGCACTTCCTAATTTCTATTATATCTCGTGGGGAACTATATTTTCGTCGGACGAGGACATCACAAAAGGAAGCATCGAAGCCATTTACAAGTTAGCTAACAGCAAACGAATGAATAGAGGAAGGAGAGTCCAATGGATTGAAGGACACAACTATCACAGTATCTGCAGTTATGTTACAGCACTAAGTGTCAAAACGGTCCTTTCTTATAAAAATTGGTCTGTATCTGGTGGGTGCTGGGGAAATTAAATACCCGGGATGGACCTAAACCAGCGACGAAGAAGAAGAGAACGGCAACGGCTCAGAAGTCGGATGAAAGTGTTCGAAGCTCTCCAGCAGCAGAAGACAAGAAAGGTTTTATTACCTCTCTTCTCTCAAATAATTGCTTATTTGCAAAAGATAATCAAAAGTTACGGGAAGGATATCTCGAGAAAAAAAATCATGGCTCTACAAGTTGGGTGTTGAGATGTTGAGTCTGTCCCACCACTCAGAAAAATAATAAATTATAAATATTAACAATAAGTTAACAAATAAAATTGCGCACATTTCAGCATAAATGAAAAAAAATCATTAGAAAGTAGGATCTGTAACTGAACTCCTAATCCCCGAGAAATATCCTGTGTGCACTTCTGGAAATAAAGAATAAATAATATGTATAATCCTATAGTATCACTTACCGCGTGTTACATTAAAATAGGTAATACCACGAGGAAATTGAAAATTGCCGATAAATCCCCGAATGAGGAGGGGATTTATCCGAGCATTTCCAAAGCACGAGTAGTATTTAACAGAACGATTCCACGAGTGCAATATGTCCAGCAGAGTTCCAAAACGCGCCAAGTAATAAAAATAACTGAAAGCTTATGCTAAAATCAGAGGTTATATTGTAGTACATACGCTGTTTATTGGACATCGACAAAGCGATCGATGTATACTGCCTCCTGAGATAGATTAGTCACCGTTTATGATTGACCAGTAGGTAGAAGCGGTAAAAAAATCGGATAGAAAAAGCAAAAATCTTTTTGATATACACCTCCCTGATTCGGGCATTTTGTATGTATAGTTAAACACTATTGGTTTTAATTTCACGAGTCATTTCAATTATGGGTTATGTTGCAATTATAAGTAATCATGAGAAAATATTTCTCAACCTGTAACCAAAGAAAACTTAAATGAATAAAATGCATCTTACCGAATTCAACGCATAAAAAGAACTTGGCTTGTTACCAATTCTCTTCCAACTGCTCGTGAACTGATAAAAAGGTAAAGAACTTTCCAATCAATTACATGCAGAAAGTCAACTCAGTGGGTGGTAGAACGATTTGATTTTTCATTAAAAGTCTCTGTGCGATAAAATATTTTTTCCAACATGTACCTGCGTTTACATTTCAGCGTATTGCTCGCGGAGTTGCATGGACGAGTGAGTTAATTGGAAAAGTTTTCGTTTAAAACTCGCGGTGCAGATTCGCGTTTTCGCTAGGTCGACCTGTGAAACGCTTCACCACGGAGAGGAGCCACTGCTCTTTGCAGTGACCGGGCAGAGGGAGAAGTTTTGTTCGACGGAGAGAATTCGTCGAGAAATCGACACCATTCGATAAAAAAAAGTTGCACTTGTTGATGATCAAGAATAGAAATTTCGTGGTACTAATAGTAGTGTGTAAACACTTCAGGCGGTGTTCATGAGGCGTGCGTGAATATGATTGCGTTAACCAAGCGATGGCATTGAAGTCCACGCTGTGATCTGCTTAAAAAGAATAGTTATTTATGCACTAATTAGGATTCTAATGATCGAGTGGCGACAAAACGTCCGAGGGTCTTTGTCTCAAGGGCTTTCTGTTGTACGAGATTATTAGAACCAGTTAACTCCCGGGGTACATACATTATTTTATTTTTACCTCATTTTAATTATTTATATTCACCTATTTACCAATTAAGTAGTTGTTAAATTCACTCGGTTTGTCATTTCATATTTTCCTCCCAAAATTCATTCAACACTTTTCATATTATCTTCGTCACCACCATCCTCTCAATCCAGGTAAGTAATGCAGTTAATATTGAACTCCATATCGAAGGCAATGACAAGCAATAACGTATCAGTAAAAAGTAAAATTACTAATTTAAAATTATGTCTAGTTTTATTTCTTATTTACATTATTGAATGTTTAATTATTACATTACAAAGATAAAAATTCGGATGAATATTGTTGCAAATTAAAAAGGGTGTTATCTTAGGTTTGGGTACAGTACCACTTCGCGCAGTGGTTGCGTGTATTATTTTTAATACGCCGTGCGGGAAAGATGTTTCATACACACTTTGCGATGTTTTGTGCACGCTTCGCCCTTTTCACACACTGTTATTTAGAATGAAACAACTGGTGCTAAAACATCACGTACTTTCTTCCCCCTTTCTGTAAAACTACTCAAGATTTACTAAAGATTACAATTACCTACAAAAGAACTCAAAATTTTCAAAATATTGTACATTACCTGATTTCAAAATCTATTTTTAAGGAACGGATTTCATTAAAGGAAACAAATCTCTACATTTAATATTTTAGTTGTAGGAAGACTCCGAAAAAAGTTTAAACTTCTGCAATTTTTGAAAAATTAAGGTTTTCAACGAACATCAGACCTGCACCATTATTATAAACGTCCTTTACACAATCCATAAAAAAAACGCGATGGAGCCATTTCTTTGAAAAATTTCAAAATGTTCAAGGGGCTACCCCAAAATTAAAATATAGGTTTCAAATTCAAGGTAAAGCAACCTCAGCCAAATAAATAAGGGAATATTAATTTTGGAGAAAATCGACTGAACTGTTTAGCGACGCTAAGTTAGGAAGTTAGTTCGCAGAAGAACAGATGGACAGTCGTTTTGGCATCATTCGATTTTTCGGTATCAAGGACCCACAATACATGGATTCTGTCTACACCATGTGATAGATTATTTTTCTCTACATTTTGCAACTGAATTTATTCATTTCTGCGTAACCAGAGCCCTGTAATAAGAGTTTTTTCTGCCGGAAATACGCGGCTTTTTCGCGCGGCACTACATAACATTCTCTCTACTCCGTAGGGACGCAGTAAAAACTATCAGTTTTACACACGAAAAACAAACACGAGATAACTTGTTCTCTCACGACAAGTTACAAGATATGTCTATAATGTAATATTGTCGAAATATCGAATATAGTATTTACTTGTGCGTGGAGAAATATTTTGGAAATCATTTTCTTTCAGCAGTCTATTTAGAAACACTTTAGGGAGCCACTCAGAAAATTTGATAAAGTAGTCGTATTTTCTAGAGATTTTAAAATTGTAATTGTCTTTGAATTTATGATGAAAATGAGTCATGGCACGTTAATTAGCAGGGGTTGTAATTTTGTAGAAAATAAAATAAAAATCTAAATACACTAATTTAAAATCAAAACATTTCTTCATTACACTTTTTAAAATGCCAAAATTCAATTATTTCTTTACAGCTTGTGATATTTTATTGATATTTCTGTTTTTCAAAGTTAGAATAATAATAATGAACCATTTTTTAGAACGTCTGGCAATGTCTCGTTTTCAATCGTAGAGTATCAGACCTATTATCTCGGTTATTAATAGAAAAAGTACCCATATTGTCATATTTCCAAAAATGATAAATTTTATAGACTTTAAATTGAAAATCTGCTTTTTAGTAGTGAAAAATACCCCATTCTTTTTTAGACCTTTTCGTATTTTATTTCAATTTTCTTATTCGTTTTCTTTATTGAAAGTTGAACGTTTCGTTCTTTAACATCCAGCAAAACAGCTCCATCGTAGGAACAACCCTATTTTCTGAATAATTTTCACATTCTGAAGGTGTTCCTTCCTGAGGATTTCATTGAAGGATGATGCATTTTTGGACACAGTTGGCACGAAATGCTAATGTATGCACCATTAAGCTCAACTTACAACCTCTGTTTTTTTAAACCTACAAATCTATTACCAAGTTCATTTAGGGATTTCCAAGTTTTAATATAGTTTACAATCAATATAAAATCACCGTTGCTTATACACATGCTCTATTTCGAATTTCAGAAGAATCGAGCAAGCAATAGAAATTATAATGTTTACAAAATAGATAATTTCGCTGACGAATTATTTTTTAACGATATAAAGAACTATGAGAATTATTAGAGATTTTTTGCGCTTACTTCATAAGATGCACTCTCTCTATCATTGCACCTTCGACTGTCTGTTTTTTACTAAAATACGTCAATTCCGGTTTTTCTGTCCAGTTTATTAATATTTATTGGAGACGCGTCCTATTAGACCATCATATAGGATAAATAATTTACTTATTCCATTTACCATCCTACCTCTCACATCAATTGAACAAAACTTGCAAGTTTGGTGTCTCACGCCACATCATTAGAAATTCGAAATTTTACGAATACCTTTTTTACCTTCAAACAATAAACGTTTTTTCCACAGCAGAGTTCCAAAGTAGGTGAAGAAACTTTCTCAACGAACTGACATACTCCGTTTTTTTATTGTATTTATCCCTCCCCAAATATTTAGTTTTGAATCTATTGTTTATTTTCCCTTAATTTTCTATTTAGTAGACTTCGGTAGCACAACAAATTGCGAGAAAATAATATAACAAGGGAACCAATTAATGTCTTTTTAAATTCAGTACATCAAAAGTGAAATTTGACAACAAAGCCAATGTAATATTTTATAAAGAACTAGTTTAATTACACCAAATGTATTATTACAGTAAATCCCCATTAACACGAAGTTCAAGGGTCCGAAATAATCTGAGTTCTTGTTGCAAAAATTCGTGTTATCTGAATATTACCGTAATCCCTTGTCAAAACCAAAGTTTTGTTAAGGCGAAGCTTGTGTTAAAAGATTACGTGTTAATGAGAAGATATCGGAAAAATATGTAGTATCAAAGTCAAAATATATACGTAAATATGTAATAAAAACAGTAAGAATATGTAATAAACATGTAAAATCTATTATACTATGTAATATTAAAATTCTCTAATTAAATAAAAACATTTACATAAAACGAAATTGATTTTAGAAAAAAATGTCCGAAATACATTTTAAAATTAGTACAAACGTTTTAAAAATATTTGAAGAGCACAAGTTAAAGCACACTTTGCATTCTACAACTTTCTCGTCAGTAAAAATAGTAGAAGTTTCATCTATTGTCATTAACCGTAGTTTAGGAGAGAGCTTAGTCGCAATATAAGTCATCGTGCAGACAGGCGATATCTACGACCAGCAAACAATCGCGGCAGCATGAATCATTTTAATCGAACACTACACGTCAGCGATTGCAAATTTTTCTCGGAAAATAAGGTTAGAGGCCACAAAAAGCGGTGTAAATTACACTTCTCACACCCAGATTTGACCACTAACGTAGCAAAAATACTGATTTTTTTTAAATACTCCTTTTCATAAAAAATATATTTGAAGTGAATAAGAAAACAGCAAAATATGTAATATGGTACTGAATATGTAAAAATATGTAACGAAAAAATTGGATATTATGTTAGAAGAGATGGTGATTCGCCAAGATTTCAATTTTGTGAACGGAAAGAAGAAAGAAAAATAATTAATTTCATAAAAATCCTGTCTCTACTAATGAGGGTGTACGTATTAATATTTCAAACTTCACCACTTCACTACCTCGCCTTTTACATTCCCCGCCGACATCTTCACCGTTGATCGAAAACTCCCCATGTCGAGCGCTCTCCTGACCAGCCTCAGCCGCGTCCCACGGGATGCGATGCGGCAACACTGTGCAGATCCTCGGCCCGTCCCCCGCGCGCAAGACGCTGGGCAGGGACGCGCAGCGCCGTCCAGCGTCAACGCGGACGAGACGGCTTGCACCCCTCCGCTTCCGGCACGCGGGAGAAGATGAAATGCTGCGGGCGAAAACGCCTCGCCTAATCTCCCCGAACGCCGCAGTTTAAATTAGGCGCCACGGCCGCTGCAGCGATGGATTTCGTCTGCGCCGAGCTTCGCCGCACGCGCACCGGACGCGCCACTGATTCGCTGCCGCCCCTTTTCATCCTCCTTCTCTCCCCCCCCGACCGCGGCCCAGCTTCGTCGCGGGTGGTTTTTTAAATTAACCTTCAAGGAAAGGAGGACCGGACCACGCAACTCTTCTGACTCCCGTTACGCCAGTAACACGCAAATGAAATATTCCCGCGCCTTTCTTTACATCGCGGAGCAAGCGCGTACCTAATGCATGTTTTCTTTAAGTATTAACACGACTCGTGATTGTTCCTTTTCCGCAAGGAGAAAGCACAACCAGCATCTGCCTCCGCCCCCCGGCGTTGCACGTTAATAAATTAGCGGGCGAAAGAAAAACTACTGCGAGCGCGCGCTTGTAAATACTTGCGTTGCAGAGCGCGCTACGCCGCCGCCGCCCTCGCCTCGTTGTTCAGGTCGTGAGAGAGAGCACGGCTTCCCTTGTAATACGACGCATTAACTCTTGTTCAAGTCACGGAATTTTCATGGCAAACTTCGCAAACAATTGCGGGGAACACCGACCCGGGCGGAGGCACGACTTATCGAGTCTTTCGCGAATGCAAATTGTAGGCGCGGAGCGGAGCGGGACGCCCTCATTATGCGGGGCGGTGCAAGTTCCTTTTCCAGCCGTTTGAGCGCGTTTGTAGCGGTTCTTGGAGAAATGGAAAGTCAATTTACTGCCCCCGCGACGATAGAAGCTTGTGTTCTTGACGGGACTGAAGGGCTCGGTGCCGGGAGCCGGGCAAGTTTTGTCTCTTGCGGATGGAAATGTTTCTTCAAAGTTTGTGACCCTACTGTGCGGTTATTAACGTGAAATGAAAGCTACTTCTAACTTGAAAGAAAAGTAATTCGATTCTATTTTTGTGAGCCCAAGCTAATGCTGGGTTATTTTTGTTTCTTTTCTGAATTTACTCTTAGTTCAAGGAAGGTCATTTCATTGAATGTGTGATCTTCTTGGTGTCATGATTTGCTTTCATGTGTTCTAAAAATACATTTGTTTTTTTTCTTGAATTTACCTAAAAAATTCTTGTTGTACACTATTAACCAAATAAACTACATTACACCGCAAAAAAGCAGGAGTATTACTTCGACGTTTTAGACATTCACGGATACTTTTCGGATCTCTAATAAATAGGGATCCAGTTTTCTGCTCACCTGACTCTACACTGCTGGTCCTTATCATGCTCTTTCAATAGTGCACATTTCACAATGGTATATCAGCTTAGTTTCATACGTCAACTCACATAAAATTCTACTAAATCCTTGGCGCGTATTTGTCATCTATTCTTTCTGAAATGGAAAATGAATATCTTAAATAATAATCATTATATAAGTGTTTCAATAACTAGAAAAACAAAATGATTGGCAAATGAAGGCAGAATCAACTTACAAAGCTTGATAGGGGTTGAAGAAAATTACGTTTTTTTCCGATGAACACGTGATGAGAAACCTCTTATAACGAAGTTACACTCGACCCAAGTTTGACATTTCTCCCCTGATTGGTAGGAGACTTCCTTCTGTTTGCCAAAACTTTGACGACCATGTACTTTTTTTCATATGGGGTAAAAGCGATGAATGATAAGCTGCGACCAAAGCTGAAAAATAAAGACAAACAAATTGATATGCTCATTGCCGAGCCAATCTTTGAC
>BOPP01000495.1:92819-112478 GCA_017312745.1 Gryllus bimaculatus | reverse complement strand
ATTATTTTCTAGCTCGATTGGAAAATAAGTATTACTTCAGATAATAATACAAATTAAATTACGGTGTTAATACTACGACTCACAGTTTTATTTATGACGCCATTGTGCAAATTTTTATTCGAATGTTCGAAAGTTGCTTTTCCTGTCTTAATGTTCTGGAAAAAAAGCAACACAATCGCTTGGAATTGCTTGTATCATCATCTACACAAAACGCATGGAAGGGCCTCCCTGACCTACACTACCCCGTCGTCACAGATAAGAGGGTGAAGTTGTGGGGTCTACCGCCGGTAGCGCCACCGGGCAGCGCGCGCTCGAGCGAGGCTCGCGACGCGGTAGCGAGTTCAAATGACACGATAGCCTTTTGTTCCGGCGCATTCCGGGGGTTAGCATACATTATGCCCGGACATCCTCTCAATTCAGTAATTACGAATGAAATATTAGAGGACTGGAATTGCAATATGAAACATAGGGGAATAATAGTTCTCATGTTTGTAAATGAAGCGGCGCTGCGGTGGCGCAGCGAGGGAACACAACACGCGAGTCCCCCGCGCTTCTGCCGGACGCAATCCGAGAGCGCGCGCACGCGGATTTTGCACCGCTGCTACACACGAGGCGCCATGTTTTTAGAACAACGAGGCGTATTTTGTTGTTGAAAATGATTAAAGTTTGTTTGCTTGATTGTTTGCTTATTATTTTCCTTGCTTGCTTGCTGGCTTGCTTGCGTGTTGGTTTGTTTGCTAGCTTCTTTGTTGGCTAGCTTGCTTGCATGTTGGCTGGCTTGCTTACATGTTGGGTGACTTGCTTGCTAGTTGGCTGGCTTGCTTGCTAGTTGGCCGGCTTGATTGCTTGTTGGCTGGCTTGATTGCTTGTTGGCTTGCTTGTTTGATTGGTGGCTTACTGGCTTGATTGTTGGCTGGCTTGATTGCTTGTTTGCTTACTTGCTTGCTTGTTTGATAGATGACTTTGTTTTCCGGATAGGAAGAGGAAGGAAAGATTGCGCGCTCTCCGTGGCCCGTTTCTTACGGTACTTGACCTCATTCGCCTGGTATAGATAGTACAATAATGGAAAACTACCGACCAGTGCAGCCGTTCAATATCATTCTCCACCATCCTCTCCTGTAGGAATCAACGCAGAGTTCTAGCCAGAGTCAAAAATCCTCCCACTTTTCGGGACAGAACTTGCGGTGTCTAGTGGATCGCTATAAAGCTTAATGATTTAATTATGCTATTGAAATTGTAGAAGTGTTGCACATACAGTTTGTGTAGTTGCAGAGAAACAGAGTTCACCAAATTAGTGTGCGAATTTTTTTACTTCGGTCATCATCTCTCCCGAAGCGCGAGTTAATGAAATGAGTGCAACACACTATCTTTCTAGAGATAATTTTGGATACTAAAGGTTTTGCGGCTATACGCAACGAACTGTGCCTGTAGTGTCTCAATCATCTTCGTAGCATTGATTGTTGCAATGCTTGTTACGAATGCGGTAGAACCGGATGGAGAGGAAATAGTTAAGGCGGGGCCATGAGAGGCAGGGCGAGGAGTGGTGGGGCCGGGTGGCGCTGGAAGCGCCTGGATTTGATTGATTAATTGATTTGGGATTCAGAGAGCGTCAACTGCTGAGATCATTGGTCCAGGACGTTTACTGCGAGTTTCTTTCCTCAGAAGGTCTCGACGATCTTCCCTCAGTGGATGGTGAAATCCGGCGTCGATCTGCCAGTCGGTTAGCGGGGTTTTTCCCAACTTTGTATCTCCCACAGCAGGGCACCACCCCAGCTCTAAGCTCTAAGATACGTACAAGCTGTAAGCTCCCGTCATGTGCGGTAGTGAGTGAATGTAGGTGTGTGTGTAACGGAAATACGACAGGGTACTGCCCTGAAACTCGTCTGGTATTGATCGGAGAAACCACGGAAAACTACTGAATTTGACTTAGCTATCTAGCTGGTGTCAAAAATCCGGCCACCGTGGGAAGTAGAGTTCCGGTCCTAGAGCCACCTCCTTGGTCGTCAGAATGGAGATGGGCGGGTGGGGCCGAGCAGGGTGAGACAGAAAGGGGAAGGCAGAGCAGGAAACAGTGGACTAGGATTAGCTGAAGCGAGAATACATTTAATATATCCTTTAAATAATCCCTTTTCCTGTTAATAGATGATTGCGTGAAATTATTACCCAGGCAACTTAGGAGTCCTGCAGATCGTTTGTCATAAAATTAAACTTTCTGCAAGATTCTGGACACGATCATCAATGATAATCTGATTACTCTTGTACTTTCTCTAAACTCTTGTCTATGAAAGCACAACCCCCAATAACATGAAATTGAATGTCGAAAGTTAAATAATTTTGTAGATTAAGGCATGTGGAACATTTTTTGAGTCCTACGGTTGCTGTGCTTTGCATGCAGTGAGCTTGCGGAAGCAATTGTTTTGACCATATTATCCAATATTTGATAGCATAATCTGCAAAATTGTATATTTGCATCTGAAACAGGTTTTTACGGCTTATGATGGTAATTAAATATACATCTGTGCCAAATTTTGGGGCTTAATTTTAAAATGATATAAATTGAAGTTGACCTGATTTTGACCTTAGAGAAAACAATGCTGTAGGTTGTTAATGATGGCGATGATGCTTATGATGATGCTTATGCTGAGTACTACAATTTCATTTGATCTCAGAAACACATGTCTACCTCTAAAATTACAAAATCAAATTTAAAGACAAGCGAAATACATTTTAAAGTAGTACACGTTAAGTGTCTATCGCACACAAGAGTATATAATAACACGGATGAACAGCCTAAAAACATTAAAAACATATCAAAATAACTTGCAACATTATGAACTCTCCAGTCCATTTTTACGAACATCAAGAGGCGCCCTTCCGCCCCATGAAGGAATTTACGAGGGGCGTAAGGGAGCGCGTGAGACGTGGCGGCGTAAAGGGCGCGAGGGCGGAGGGCGGGGGCGGCCCGCGAGCCCTTTGATAGGGCAGGCATCCGCGGAAGAGGCTCTTAAAAAGGAAGAAGTGGCCCAGCAGCTTCGCGTAACCCTAATGGAAGTTTCCAGCGTTGTGGTCGTGTATAGGCGAACGACGCAGATCCCACAGCCTGCCGCGTCATCGGACTTCGCCGCTAGCCACAGCCACAGCCACGGCTACAGCCACGGCCACAGCCACGGCCACAGCCACGGCCACAGCCACGGCCACAGCCACGGCCACAGCCACGGCCACATGTGGGAGGATGTCACACACAAAAACGCCGAGTGGAAGAGGTAGGCACGTATCTCACGAAAAAAAAAATCATTTGATTGCTGTCGAATATTATCACTACAATTTTTTTCGTCATCAATATTATTAATGTATTTTGCTTGCGAATAGGCTGACGTCGACCACGCGTGTATGCACCCTACTTAGTATCATCTCGGTGGCAGGTGAATGTAATTTTTTGTCATGGGACCAGAATTTAGCTAGATCCGATTTTTATCCCCTAGGTTTGTTAGATCTGGGGGTATGGAAGGTGAAATGATGATAATAGTGAGGGTGAAAGAGCAACACACACATACGTTCACAATCATACCCATACCCGAGGCGGAACTCTAACCCGCGATCTTCTGGTCCGCGACCGCTACGGAACTACTGCCTTAGCGGTCTCTGCCATCTGATAGGCTTATCGATACTATTATTATTATTATTATTATTATTATTATTATTAAGTCTCGTTTCCTGATATTGAAATCATCTTCTGACATCAATCGAGGGATGATCTTTCTAATGTTGTTAGCGCCCACGGTATTGAATCATGCAAAGCAGATCTTATTGGATACTTAGTCTCTAGTTCTGATATCAACTGGTGTGATTGGCAATTGTACCGGTCAGGAAACTATCAGAAAGAATCTGTCAGAGAAAGAGTTTTTTGACGTCGTTGTCTAGGATCATTTGCAAGTGCTTCATTTAATGCCTTTTTTCTCACTGGAGGTCTTATTTTTTGTCGAGCTTTGCATATAATTCGCCTCTCTTTGTCTTGTTTGTGAGAGCGTAGACTTCCGCGACCGGAGTGAGTAACTACTTGTCTGTCTGGGAGACATCGCGTCGCCACAAGTGCCAAAGTTTCGGCCTCTTTTCTGCAACCTTTCTCAGGGCAAGTGTGTGAAGATGGACTGCGTAAGAGTTTACATAGAGCGAGGCTCTCCTCCACCCATCAGTCGGTTGGTCGGGCAATCGGTATATGCTGTGAAAGCATCGGCGAATCTGAAATCGGGGTGTGAGAAGGCGTTTCGCCCGTGATCGGACGTCAAGGTGCAACGGAGACCGTGCTCTGACGCAACCGGGACTTTTTTCAGGGAGTTTCAGAGTAGGTTTGAAAATTTGCTCAGCTTCTTTTACCCTCCAATTCCCCAGCGGTCTTCCCTGGCTAGGAGGCGGGTTTTATTGAAGAAAATATGTTTGTTTGTCTTTGTTCGTTTCTTTGTGTACGTTCATTGGATGCTAATTCAATGCAACCTGATAATAATTGTGCTTAATTGTTTCACAACTATGCTCAGAAAATGTGATCGTGCATTTGTTATGACGTGTGTTCTACATTTGACAGTCCCTCGTGTTATTCCTGTAGTACTAACCTACATTAAACTTTAGAAAGCTTACAAAACATAAAATGAAAAAAGAGAATGAACGGTCATCATCCATTTAGACGTCGAAATAAATTGCACACGAGAACAAATATAAGGACACAAAAGTTAGAATAATTAGTAATTTTTGTATAACATAAAAGCGGTGTATTAATTTGAAGCCAATGAACGTTACGTATTGAACATATAATGAAATTAGAAAGGTTTTATATTTTGACAAATATAAAAATCAGAATTTTCAGGACACAATATTCGAAAAATAAGTTCTTAAAATTATAATTCAAGTTTTTCATTGTTAATGTGTAAAATATAACCATCAAATATCATTTAATTTACAAGTTAATTTGTCATTTTTGTAAGAGTAATTTACTTCGTTTTCTTGAATTATAATGTCCCATCTATTAGTCAGTTTTAAATTTGTGCTATATTTTAACACCACTTGGCACGCTTCACAATTTATCGACGAATTTGACCTACATTTGCATCTTTTTCCATGCCCTTTCCTCTTTTAAAATTTTAACGCACAGAAATGTTTTATTGAGAACATTTCGAATTTGCTTTCCGGGAATGGCAAAACGTATGAATGGCACCCCATATTTCACACATTTCACAATTGCTCTCTTTTCTTAATGCCTCACTTTACCTCCGAATTTATTTTAATTGCTTACCCTGACATTCTGCCTTTTCCGGGAAGGAGAATGATGAGATTAGTGAATATTGAGAATAATATAAACTTAACAAATAATTGCACTTACAAATACATGCAACGCCTTAACACATACATGGCTACATTTTCTTCAATTTACTACAAATCTCCCTTGCTAGTTTCAGATATCGCAGAAACGCCAATTACAATTCCAAATTCAAAATTAATTAACTTCTTTCCACTTAAATATTCTGTATAAATAAATCTTCCAAATCTATGAAAAGATATGTTGTGCAAGAATCAACCAACAAAATAATAAATTAAAAATTGAGAATATTACGATATTGCCTACTTGTATGTAATCATGTGAGTCTTGATTCGTCCCTCTTGTGTTCCTACATAATCCCTATCGGAGGAATAAAGTTGTCCGTCGATTCTTTCTCTTTTTTTCTCTTTCACGCCTCTTCTCATCTAAGCCCGTCCTTTCGCGTCTTTATCCACATTGACCTGCCCTTGACGCACCCTCTTGCCGTATCGGCTTGAACTCTGAAGCCTTTTGTTCTTTGCCCATCACTTCCCCTACCCCTGCGGCCCTTATGCGCCCAACCCCAACACATTGCAGGCGGCGATCATTAAAGTCGGTGGATGGATTTACGAAGGGAGCCACCACGCCTCAATATCGCTCAGAACCTTCTTTCCTCGTTGGGAGGACCCAGAGCAAGCTGCCCGGAGGATATTTTGAGGGAATTTTTTGAAGTAAGAATAGCTGAGATTATTTAATTTTTTGTACATTTTTTGAGAGGAGCACCTTGGAAACATTTTAGATGATTTGTCTTCATAGGATAATATTTATTCTTATAAAAAAAGGATTTAATGTTGTACCTTAGAATATGATCATGCTATTCTAAAATGTGTGAATATATTTAAAAATATATTAGTGAAAATTTTTATATTTTTTATTTAATAGCAGTAATTACTGTAATCAGCACCAGAAATAAATGTTAACAAACATTCATGGAATGAAAGGTGACCGAAGTAATACAGTGAAGGAGTTTCATTGAATGATGTTCTGATAAACTCTCTATGATAAACAGACTCATTTGCATGGTTTTGAAGGTGAGAGACACCAGTTCCTCTGCCACCCATCCCTTCATTTCACATCCTCAATTGTTTTCTGCTGTTCAATTAAGTTTTCCTTCGGCCAGTCTTTCCTTTCGCCAATTATACTGCGTGAATCTACTCCTCTGTTCAGTTAGATACCGCTTTCAAGTCATTTCCCTGACGTGTTATTAGAGTTTAAGTTCAAATGGCATCTCATTTAGTGCTGCATTGCCTCAAATTGGGCGTATCATTCAGTCCCTTGCACACCCACTATCAGATAGTTCAGCGATTACTTCAGCTGAATGCATGACACATTACTAGGTATACGACAGAAGCGTACGATCGGAAACAGGAGTACGAGGGAGATATGTTCCCAAAATACGTTCAATAAATCGCAATCGGTTACGTGATTTCGTGAACAGAGTTAAACCCCAAATTGTGACTGTGAAAGCTATAAAGACTCGACGTGTTATTCCTCAGTGCACAAAACGCATTAATGGAATCATCCGGCATGAATGACGGACGATAGCAAATTGGGTGGGGGGGGGTTGCGCCGTCTTGAATGCCACTTCCGGTGCGCATATCGAGCGCAATGCCGTCCCCGCCTCCCAGCCTCTGCCCCCGGCGAATGCCGTCACAGCATCACGCCCTCAACCATCGACTTTCTCTTTCTACCTCACGATTCGGCAAACTCTTCTGTCTCCATTTCGCCGCCACGCTCTCAAATGGTTCGCCATTCCTGAGCTAATAACTCTCCTCCGAACTCGTGTCAACGCATTCCCTGACCCGCAACCCACCAGCTTACACGATATCTTCACCCACTATTTTCCTACCACGCCCCCTGCTCCAATTCCGTCCCCTCCCCTAATTCTGCCTTGTCGCTTTCCTTCCCCACCGCTTTTTGGCAGGCCACCTCCGGTCCCGCCACCGTTAGTACGGATAACGTTCACAGCTCCCCCTCTCTGATGTCTACACTTTTCTGACACAGTTTCAAGTGCGACTGTCCTGCATTGTATTCCATTTCCGAACGCAAAACTGGACGATATTGTGGTCTTCTGAACAATTAACAATCTTTTTTTTCATTAATTTAACATATAAAAATCTACTCACATTTGTCTTAATTCTTATCTCCCTCTTCTCTCTTAGTAATTCACCCCCCTTCACTTCAATCTGCCTACCTATTTCTCTTGCAGTACGACTTTCAAGTTGTTCTACTATATTTTACCCTCTCCATCAACCACGAAACATTCTTTAAATCTAGCTCTCTAAACTTTTATTTTTCATTGAAAGCATACATGACCATACATGGTATTTTTAAATCAAGTCATTCACTGCAATTCACTCAACAAGCCTTCCTATATATATCCTTACTAGGCCTATCACGAAGATACTAGTTCTTGGAGTTCTTGGACAGTACTGTGAAAAGACGCTAAACACCTACTATATTTATCCTATTTTTACTCCAACTTCCCGCCCCCTCTCTTGCCACTACCCCGCCCCGCCGCCCACCCCATTGGGTGTGGCGCCTCCGCCCAACGCCGCCCCATGGCGCCCGCTTTATCGCCCCGAGACAAAAGGCGCGCGCGCTCTTTACGAGGGCGACAAAACGCTTATGCCGAGTTGCGGCGGGAGATAGACCGCCGCCTCGTAACGGAATATTGGAGCGAAAACAGCAGCGAACGGCGGCGCGGAGGCCGCTTCGGCGCAGGCCCGGGGGAGGGTGGCGGCGGTGCCGATGATGGACGATTGATTATTTAGAGGGTACGAGCGCGACAACTATGGTTGTTAGTCACCTTAAGATCGCGCGTGTTATATTCCGGGAGAAGACGGTAATTCTCCTCTCGTGGAACGTGAGATCCAGTGATGACCTATAAGTGAGTTTGGCGGGTTTTCTCCTTTCAGTAGTGAGACTACTTCTCTCTCCAAGGCATCGCATCAGACGAAACACGCTCTAAGCTCCCGGCTGACCTACCTACATGTGTGAAAGTGTGATGCATGTAGGTGAAAGACAGGGAGAGGTGGTTCACGGTATCAACTGATGACACTGCAGAACCTATGACTGGGAGGTCCTAGGTTCCAGTCCCGACGGTGGCAGGATTTTCGACACCAGCTAGATGGCTATGAACAATTAAACTGCTCCCTGGAGACTTCTAGCGGGCGATTGCTCTGATCGGTAGTTTTCCGTGTTTTTTCCTCAAAACCAGTCGAATGCCAGAGCAATACCCTAAAAACGGACCGTGCGAAATCTTTCCTTCCTTTTCCTTGTCATATCCTCACCCCTTACTTACATACACTCACATGCACTACACAACCCCACACGCCATGCTGGGGCTACTCCATTGTCGTAGACTCGTGGTTGGGGTCAGAGGTAG
Organism: Gryllus bimaculatus; assembly: GCA_017312745.1. Taxonomy (NCBI): domain Eukaryota; kingdom Metazoa; phylum Arthropoda; class Insecta; order Orthoptera; family Gryllidae; genus Gryllus; species Gryllus bimaculatus. Next base: position 103,743 of record BOPP01000495.1, on the reverse strand, counting down.
GTCAGCGCCGGATCTAATTTCTCCTGCCTTTCAGAGGGGACAGATCACCGCCACATCCCTAGTAAAACACCCACTACACTTATGGGACTAATGACCTTTGTTATTAACACGCCCGAAATCATTAATCAATCAATGTAAATGAAAGTGGGTACGTAAGGGGATAGGAGATGCGAAGTATCAGCAAAGAAAAATCGTGCTCTGTCCATTGCCCTTTTGTTTAGGTACTGCTAAAAATAGTTTGCGTAGTTTAGTTAGGCAAATACAATTCCAACTAACTAGCAGAAAACTAACAATTAGATCAGCCGGCCGCTATAAATATCTTCTTGACAGCTAATCAATTTGCAATAACGGTGTAAGTAGTGACAGAAATTGGCTGCCGTTTGGTCTCAGAATCTTCTAGTAAGCGACGTTACAGAGTCTGTGGCAATGCTGCAACTGATTTATCGCTCCAGATATGACCGCGGAGATAATTGCAGCGGCAATGGTTGATGAAGACGGCAACAATGATGGCTTTGGATGGGACCATCAAAACTTATTGCCATTTGGCCTTATCATGGCCTTATTGCCATTTGGCATGGCGGCAGTGGCGATGTGTTAGTGACTACGCAACTTTTTTGTCAACTACGGTGGCTATTGACATTACAGCTGGAACGTGGCGGTAGGAAAGAGTGTTTAAATTCCGGCGACAGTGGCATTTGATAGTGGTGGCGTTGGTGACGTACGGCGGAGTGAATTTGCTATTCAGCTTATGACTGGTGCGTATAATGGCTTTGTAAGAGATAATATAATCCTGCAGTTGGCTTTGGAGATGGTGCTGGAAATGGCGGAAGAAATTTCTTATCAAATGACTGTAGCTATAAAAGAATAGATACGTAGTTTGGCGTATGAGATGGCGACGGCGATGACGCCACACCGATTGAGGTTGAGAGAATGGGACTAACTTAAAATATTTACACGGTAAGAGAAATAACTTCGGAATCCGCAATTGAAAGTGTTGGTAGAACGGTGTTGGGGATGGATATTTGAAATGTCTAGGATGCTGGACGATGCCTAGGAGGATGTGTAAAGATCATCGAGGATGACTTTGGAATAGTTGGTGGAGGTTGTGTTGAAGATGATGGCTGCATGGATTCATGCTATAAGAGAAGAGGTTGGCAATGTAAACGCTTGAGATAGTTAATGGTGAAATGGTAGAGGCGTTGCCTTTCTAGCACTGTTGATACACAATTTACAAGACCAACTTGCCTCAAATTAGCAAATTAATCATCAGATGAATATCCTCAATGAAGAGGGTCTGTAGTAACAAAGACAAGCAATGACTCGTCATCGATCGGATTACAATTGACGTCACAACGGCAAGTGTTGATGCTGCTTCGGGTTTTTACATCTTGGAGATAACACAACCATATGTGCAACCATCAAAGGCCTTTTCATGAAATGTTACATCTATGTGAAGAGGATATTTTATAGAAATCAATTTTAGAAAGAAGATTTTTCATCAAATTCTTTTTATGAAATGTTGTGCCTGAAACCAACAACTCTTTCAATAACCATTAAGATAATTTGTATACAACATCGCAAATTTGTTTGAAATAGTTTTCTTTCTTTGAAAGAATGTCTAGAAATAAATATTGATAAGTTGTCAGAAAAAAATAATCGGCGAATTCATCCGAAGAATTGTTCCCAAAGTCAACTCAAATTTTATTTCACTCCCCAAAATATACAGAGAAGTCAAATATTATTTTGTAAACCCTAACAACCTGTTTCGTAAATCATTTGTAGTGTAATATAGGACTTACACCCAGGATCAAATCGAATCATGGATTTTTGAGGACGAAAAAATCTTTCGTATCCCATCCTTCGGAGATGAAGTAAAGCTAACTGTCTCATATTGTTACAATGCATATAAAGTATCCTCAATCCTAAAAGAAGCCTCTGAGCCAAATTCAAACGCCCCTATATGACATCTCCTTTTTCTACCAGAAAGGAGGGTGAAAGGAGCGTAGCAGAATTGGAGTGGTCAGGCGAAAGAGCAGATCCAAAGTCCTCAGCCTCGTGACTCTGATGATTTATTGATTACTAGTGATTTCTAGCCCGTCAACTACTAAGGTCATTAGTCCCATAAGTATAGTGTTCTTTTTTCGGGAGGTTTCGTCAGCTGGCCCATCTGTACGGATAGATCCGGCGCCGACCTACCGTCGTCTGGGGGGGGGTCTCCAACGACCTATCTACAACAATGGGGCAGCCCCACCCAGGGCAACCTGTAAGCTCCTGACCTGCCTTCTGGCATGTGTGGTAGTGTAGTGTATCTAAGAGTGTGTGTGAGAGGCGAGTATAAAACGAGCAAAGGGTAGGAAAGATCTATCGCGGTTCGTGGCCCCTTTTGTAGGGTACTGCTCCGTCATTTGTCTGGTATTGATCAGAGAAACCAGGAAAAACTACCGATCAGAGCAGTCGGCCTCTAGAGTTCTCCTCCAGACAGCGACTGAATTCGACCTAGCTGTCAAGCTAGTGTCGAAAACCGTGCCAACGTCAGGACTCGAATCCCAGGACCTCTCGGTCAGAGTTACTGAGTATGAAGAGATATAACAATATATGAAGTGGTATCAGTTGATGCTCTGAACCACCTCTCCCGGTGCCGCCACGGGAAATAAGGCAAAATTGAATCGAGTGATTTTACTTGTACTGCATGTGATTAAATTATTCTTCTCCCCCAGTCCCCGATTTTACTCCTTTCCTAGTGGTCCATCTGCCCCTTAACCTCAACACAACCCACAAACCGACTACCAATGGAGGCAAATAAATATTCCCCTACGCAACTCTCGGCGTTCGACCGCGCCACACGCGCGCTCTCGAGTCGGGGCGCTTATATCTGCGCCTCTTGACGGCTCTCGTCGCAGACGAAGGCGGAAGCAAATTGAGGCCGAACACGATTTGCGCTCGTCGAAGCCCCCGCCGCGGCGACAACGATCGATGTCCTCCCGCGGCGGCGGCGCAACTTCGCGAAACAAAACCAATTTAAAATAAAATAAAAAAAACAACATCGAAAAGTTGCGCGACCGGGAAAACGGCCGCCGCAGCGGCGACGAGGACGCGACCGCGTCTGCAGGGAGGGTGGTGATAGAGGTGGTGGAGGCGGCGTTCGCACAAGGAGATAGTGAGGTCGAGACGGAGGAAGAGGAGGAGGAAGAGGATGAGGAAGAGGAAGATGAAGAGGAGGAGGAGGAAGAGGAGGAAGAGGAGGAGGAGGAAGAGGAGGAGGAGGCGGAGGAGGAGGCGAGGAGGAGGCGGGAGGAGGAGGCGGAGGCGGAGGAGGAGGGCGGGAGGAGGAGGCGGAGGAAGAAGGCGGAGGGAGCGGGGGGAGGAGGCGGAGGAGGAGGCGGGAGAGAGGAGAGGAGGAGGGCGGGAGGAGGAGGCGGGAGGAGGATGGCCGGAGGAGGAGGAGGAGGAGGAGGAAGAGGAGGAGGAGGAGGAGGAGGAAGAGGAGGTGGTGGTATGGGAGGCGGAATGGAAAAGCTGCGCTCGTGTTACAGGAAGCATAGATTGGAGGAATGAAGTGGCGTGAGAATGGAGTTGAAGTGGGGAGGTGAATTGGGATATGTTGAAGGCGAATGTGAAGGCGAAGAGTGAAGGGAGGTGGAGGCACAGTATGTAGGAGGGGGTAAGATGGTGGTTTGGAGGATATATCTAGCGGAGGTGGCTCAGAGCTTAACTGATGTCTTTGCAGTGCTCTGACCGGTAAACCGGCCTTGGTTCCAGCCCGGCAGTGGCATGGATACTCGGCACTAGCTGTCGTAGGTCGAATTCTGTCTGCAGGGACAAATTTCTTATTTGAGGCAGCTGCTTTTGGTGTCCGTGGGTTTCTCCGATCAACACAGGAGAATGTCGGAAAAGAGTACCCGCACAACGGGGGCTGGGACCGCACGCAATCTTTCCTTCACTTCTCGTTCTAGCTTACCATTACACACACTTACTCTAACATGCACTACTACACAACGCACACATGTGCTCCGAACGGACGGCAGGTTAGAGCTTTCTCGCGGCGGGGTGGTGCCCGTTGGAAAGAGATACTGGTTGGAGAAAACCGCTGGCTGGACGGTAGGTTGGCGGGCTTCTCGCATCCGCGTGGGGGAACCTCACGCCACTCCGACACAAAACATGCACTACTCTTACGAGACTTAATGGCTCCTAGTATTGTTAGTTTGAGCGCGCTGAAATACCTACAAAGATCCCGATCAATCGAGATAACGTTGTGATGTGGGGGCTGAATCCGGAGACGTGGTATGGACCGGGGGATTGAGCTGGAGGTTGGAAATAGAAGTAAATCGGGGACGGAGGCGTTGCTGTGGCGCAGGCAGTGGACGGAATAATGGGGCGGAGGCGGGGTGGAGGGAGTGGGGTGGGCAGGTAGGGGGGACGCGGGTGGATTGCCTGGGTGGAGGCGGGGAGGAGGCAGGGGCGGAGGCAAGTGGCGGAGGCGAGGGCGGAGTTGGGGCTAAGGCGGGGCTGAGGCTGGGGCTGAGGCGGGGCTGAGACGGGGCTGAGGCCGGGGCGGAGGCGGGGCGGAGGCGGGCGGAGGCGGGCTGAGGCGGAGCTGAGGCGGGGCTGAGGCGGGGCGGAGGCGGGGCGGAGACGGAGATGGAAGGCCGAGGCGAGGGAAATGACGGTGGAACGGAAACGAAACTGGACGGGGTGGGCGGGGGGGGGAGTGGCGGAGGCGGAAGTAGGTAGTGCATCGGGGGCGGGGCGTTGGCATTGGCGAATCACGTGACGCCGGTAGTCGGCCGCGGTAGATGGGGTGGCGGAGGTGAGGCCGTGGGCGGTGGCAATGGGGGGGCAGGCGAGGGGGGCGCGCTCGAAATCGCCATCTCAATAGAATACTCCGGAAACGCGCCACCCAGGACGGAAGCGTCTCGTGGCGATTGGGCGGCGCCCTCGTCGCCAGAGTCGGAAATACTTTCATCTCGCGCCAGAAGCGACCACTGAGGTCGCTAGTACTTTCCGAGACAACAAAGCAGCCTTCTCACCAAGACGGATAAGTGCGAAGGAATATATGGTTTTAATTCACTGCTTAGTTCCTCAGACCCGGTAGATTTAATTGAAGGCATATAATGTTTCATTAATGCTATAAAAATAGGCGACGGTGAGAAATTGTTAGAAAGAGTAGAAAATATTTTGTAGTTATTCATTATACATATATTCGTCTACATTTAGACAGATGTAGCATTAGGAGTATTTCACAGGCTAAAACAATTTATTTAAGTACCTTATATCTCTACTTAGATTTTATTCATTGCGTATTACCTGAAATATCTCATCGCTAGGCCCTATAGCGTCACGTTGGCTGCCCTGAGTGGGAGGAGGTTGCGGAAGTCTTGCATAACTGAGAACTAGCTACTAGCATACCTTAGTATCCACGGCGGTGAGGGTTGCAGATATTTGTAGAGATACTTGGACGCCGACTTGTTCGGCAGCTAGTGTCACGCGATAGTAAACCTTGCGCCCCCCTCCGACGCTCAAGGGTGGTGAGGTGGGGATGAGCCGGAAATATAAATTGGGCCGACTCTCTTATTGTTCCTGTAAACTTCGCGCCCAGGCTGGTGCTTGCGGTGCACGGGTGACAAAGGTGACGAGTGGCGTGGTAGAAGCATGCATTCCAGGTGGGGCCTTTCATAGACTCGTACGTGTGATGTATCCACAGGATGGTTGGAGGTTCGATGGATTACGGTGAGATCACAGGATGGATCGCGGTTGGTGGTCGGGAAGTACCGGAACGTGTGTACGTGGTAGTTCAATACTTTATATGTGCATTTTGTAAATAAAACTTGTATATTTATTCAATTTTCTTCTGTCTGTGTGCTTATTCCCGCGGCGGTACACCTCTATGCCTTCACCAACATACTGACCCTTTTCCGTTCCTGTGAGAGCCGCTGAAAACTCGCGCTCGATTACTTTGTCCATTTTCTGCCGCGTCGCCTGGTCGCCGTCGGCGAGCGTCTCGTGCGCGCGTGGGGGACGCCATCCGGCGAGGGCACGTGACCCTTCGCGCGCTGAACATGCAGGCGAGCGCACCCCACTCGGCCCTCGAAGCAACACGCGGACACAGAAGCGACGAGGGAAGACTTTACGGCTTCGGCCGCGCGGGGAAGGCTGCTCTCTAATTGGTCGAGGGAGGAAGATGGCATACGAGCAATACGCTGGCATTACGAGAGCCCGGGAGGTTGACAAAATACTTTTTTATTATTGTTACGATTCTATGAGTTAAAGATAGGAATCTCTTAATTGTACTTTCTTGGCATTTTGCAATATTTTCTCTTTGTCCTGCTGGCGCCAATCTCTATCAAGCAAGAGATTCGATATTTTTCATTGATGCTTATAGACTTTCTCTCTGACGAGAAATCTCATCCTAAATTTGTGAATGGCATCGGATCCCTTTAGAAGACAGAACTATCTGTCCATTATATGCCCTTCTCAGTGTCTTCATTCCTCTCTTCCCTTCTGAAGATTACACAAGTCCGAAGAAAGAAATATACAATTCCGTTTTCACTGATCTCATTTCAAGATTCAAAACGGGTTTCCAGACTAGCATTTCGTAGAGACAGTGTCGTAAGAAAAATAACTTCGTAGTCGTCGTACAGGATAATCATGTACAAATTAAGTTTACAAAGTCATGGTAATTGGCTTGCATGTGAATGTAAAGTTGTAATGTGTAATGTAAATTTTAGAGTTAGAATAAAAATGTGAATCATTTTAATTAATAATGTTTTACACTTATTTTGTTTCAAGTGGACATTTCTATTTGTTCCAATGTTTTTACCCCCATTTCAGCCAGAATGAATGCACTTTTGCATGTCTCTTATTAATAAAAATAAATGCATTTTTGTCAACCTGTATTAGGTAAAATAAACTCCAGAACATTCGGGTTCTACTCATTACTCATCTGAATTTATGGAAAGGATACAATTTGTTCACTATATTTCTGAATTATTCTTGAGACGAAACGAATTTCAGGTTGAATTTTAATAATGCAGTTTCCAAATGGCCATCGCAGATACGTGACGTAATAACATGCATCCTTTGCGCTTCGTTCGGCTCTACAAGTAGGGCTTGGTTTATTCAAGGGCTTTGAAAGCTAACACTGAGCATCATAGCTTTATTAAAGATTAAATAAAACTTAACTTACATTCAATGACCATGTTCGTCTTGGATAATAGAGCATTTCAAAAACGAAATATTCCCCCAATGTTTAACGTTGTAATTTGTTATTCACAAAACGTTCAAACAAGACAAAACCATCATATCATTACCACATAATGTGAGAGAAATCACCGCACAGTCGTAGGATATTGTATTATTAATGGGCGATATTTCTTCGAATAATCAGAGCAAACTTTTAAACCATGAACCATTATAATACTAATATATATATATGTACACACACGTCAAAAGAGTTAAAAACTGCATGTGACGTGCTATGGGGAAAAGTTAATTTGAAGTTACATTTATGTTCTAGAAGTTATATAATGATATAATGATGAACATTCGGGCTGATTCTAAGTTTCTTGGTTTTTTGCAACACCATACTACAACGTCTTGTCAGTTTTCCGCAGGGTTCGTTAAAAAAAGCATAAAAAGAATGCATTGATATGTTGACATTTGCAACTACATTGAACAGTTTATCACTTATCATTAGGATGTCTCGAATAATTTCTTAAAGCTTTGCTCCTCGGGGATTTTACCATTCCTTTTCGACCTAATACAGAGCCTTTGAAGTTTACAGGAAACGTTCCTTGAAAAATATTAAATTTGAAAAGAAGACTACAAAGTCATGATATATGAATATTTGTTAACTATCTTTAATGAGAAACCAGTGAATTAAAACTTGTTTAAACCTGATCTTATAAATATACAAACTAATATTATGATTATAAATTATTCCACATAATGTTACAATATGATAAAATACAATTAATTGTAATATTCGCAAAATATTAAAAACCAAAATTACAATAATTGAAATTTAATACTCATTCAAACAATAAATACGTAAACGTTGATGGGTGTTTAAAAAAAATAATTGAATAGGAAGCTTTTTTTTTACCAATAGAATTTATGTTTATAACTATTAAAGGTATGTGAAAGTTAGTTTGCATTACATAAATGAGTCTGGATCATATTTGATATAAAGAATTTCAAGAAAAATAGTGAAGACTAAAAACAGAAAGGAACACTGTAAAACGTTGCAAGTCGAGGATCATAATCTTATGACTTTTTAAGACGATGTCGTTATTCCTCAAAATCATTATCAATTAATATAAAATCTTTTTTGAGCCGACTACGAGGAATAGGTCGAAAATGTCCTGTTGAATGCGCTGGGAAAAAGTCTGTTCCACAGAGGTTGTTTCCAAAGCCTCCAACATTTCACAAAGCCATGTGGATGTCTACAATACTTTACTCGGTGAAGATTTGGGCTTTTAGAAAACAAATGGAAACAATGATAAAATTCAAAAACGTATCAAATGATATCGTAGGCTTCCGGACCCAGAGTCATGATCTGGGCTGTCCGGCATTCGACTTTAATTCTCCCGGCCATCCCAGATGACATATCAAATGTTTTTCACTGCTGTGAGTTTTGTTTCATGGTGGATTCAAAAAATGTAGCAGATGCTGTCGAGGAAGATATCATGCTTTGGACGGCCCTAAAAACGTTCGTAGAGAAACTTGACCCTGAAATGGGCCAAACCACTCTTTCAATAGATATTTTTGATATCAAAATGACAAAACGACGTAAAATTGTATTTACTAAAAATGTCTCAAACTACAGAGAAAAACGTTGCAGCATCCTTAATGAAATGCGAAGCTAATGTAATATAATTACCTATTGGTGTCACTGTTATTAGTTTTAAATCAAACCACCAAACTGCATCAACTGATTGGACCAAAGTCAGAATTAATGTTTTACTTCTTGAACGAAAATCCAATCTGGTGGAAAAGCAATGTTAAGGCGTATGAAAAAGGTTTCGAATTTAAATAAATTAAAACTTCTATCACGCTGATCAGCGACTCTGATCAGGTCCTAAGGTTCGAGTCCCGAGGTAAGCGGCTTTTCTACAATAGCTCAACCAAACTCAGCCGCTGGCTGGAGGAGCATTCTAGCGGCCAGCTGCTCCCATCGGTATATTTCCGTCGTTACTCCCATCAACACCTGGCGAATGCCGGAGAAATACCCTAACAAACGGGTCACGGACCGCGCGCGATCTTCTCTTCCTCGTCCCATGCCTTACTCATAGACCCACATGAATACACTACACCATTACATATGTCGAGTGCTTACTGGTCATCCCGAGGGCTGTGCCACACCGGGGGAAGATACAGAAGAGGTAGAGCCCAGGAAGCGGAGAGGTCAGCCGGTGTCGGCAATCGTCTTGCAGCGGAGAAGGAACCACCATCACTTCGCGGGACAAATCATTCACCACGCTACGGCGAATGATGTCCATTGCAGAAGCGATGCCTGTAAACATCAACCAATGAAACAATCAATCAAGTTTAGTCAACACTTAATCAAAAATGAAGAACAAATATAAAAAAATATTGTTTTACGAATAAAATGTACAAACCCCTTGCTTTAAAAGATCGGGTTTCAACAACATTGAAAGTAGGTAAAGTTATTACCCGATATTATCTGACAAATTTTGAACAATTATTACAGTGAATATTAAAGTTTTCATTGCACAAAACGGTTAAGTAAAATTGTAAATTTAAACTTATCACTACGTGTATATCATTCTTAAAAAGTTTAGTAATATTTTAAACTGTTAAATAATTACAGGCGTCATTTGCAATATTATTTATTGGCAGACCAACTTTCGATGGCTTCGCCATCATCATCAGTTTCCTGGTGTTTGGAAGCTACAAAACGACTACACCGCCAATCCTAAATTTTAAGCTGTTACCAAATATTACATAGCTCAGACGAAAAGGTAATTTTTAGTATTTTTATGTGCAAATACACTAAAATCATAAGCGGTTAAAGTTATAGCTAACACTGTTTTTAATTATATTATATGTAAACTTGTCCCTATGGGTATAGTGAATCCTATGAACTAGTTTTAACCCATTTTAATTCTCCATAAAAAATATAAAAACGAAATTTAAAAATGTTACCTTTGTGGAACTCTTAAAAGGTTTTGAGCTTTACAAGCAGGCTTTCCTCATAATCTGGAGAACTGACAGTCCGTATATAAATATCAGAAACAAAGGAAAGTGAAACATTTCTGGCGAGCGATGTATAGAACAAAAAAAAAGTTTTGATTTCCGCTACAGTATTTTTCGCCTTGCAGGAGCTGAATGGGAAGTGGCAGTGCGCCCCAGCGCGGGTGGGAATGGGTTCACAGGGGAGCCAGCACGGCGCCAGGCAGAAAGGGGGACCGCACGGCACGATTACCCGCAACCCGCCCACACGTGGAACTACAACTCAGGCGAAAATTAGCCTATTCGCTTGAGGCGCCTTTAATACTGATACGGGCATGATACAGATGCGCTGCCTCTTTAAAAAGAAATAAATACATATATTTCTACATTACCCCAGTCGAATCTACTAACAATAATTTAATGTAAAAAATCTAAATAAACTTTAAGTACAAATATCTATATAATGTTTTCTAGAATCACTTAATTTTACCGTCACCAGGCCATTCCCGTTTATTTCTATTTTTTTTTCATTTTTTCGCATTCTCTTCCTCTTCCAAGTTTCTTATTATCTATGCGTTTAAATATCCCCACCCTCATGAAATACGGCTGTATTTACTTAAATTTCAGTTGAAAAATGTAGCCACAAAGTAATACATTTTTCCATTACAAGCTTACTTTTCGCAATCGAAAAATTTACGCCATTTTACATATATATATATATATATATATATAT
>BOPP01000495.1:71189-85296 GCA_017312745.1 Gryllus bimaculatus | reverse complement strand
CCGGAACGAGTCTGTGTGTGTAGAATAGTTTATATTGTGGATAGTTTTTAAATATTAAGGTTTCTTTCTGTGTTAGGAAAATGGTAAAGTTCCGTCGCATCGCATGATCGACGAAATTTGCGTTTTTTCGACTGAAACGGGACTTTCCTAAAAACCTAGGGTCATAGCACGAAATTTTATGCGAAATCAGTGGTGAAAACCTCAGTTTTCGAATTAAAAGCTTAGTTTTTCAGTTAACTGGCAAAAATACACGCCACAAACGTTTTCCAAACTCGTTCTGAAACTGCTTTCAGCCCGGAAAAAGCATTGATCAGTTTGATTTTAAGCGCAGAAACTGCTGGAACTGCATTTTTCAGCGCTTCGCGTTGTAGAACTCGAGCAAGATTGATCTAAGTTGTGAATTAAAGCGCAGGAATACGTTCTGTTTTGGTGATATTTTCAGAGCGCTGTAATTAGCCATGCTTAAATAGTTAAGAAGATATTGTCTCCTTGAATTAGCTAATATTTGAATTCGTTGAGAATTCGAAGAAATTAAGATTCTTTGAATTTTAATGACTCTACTGGTCTCATTTTTATCTCAAATACGAAAAAAAAACAAGACATTTTCTTGAAACTAGTATGAGATTTTCGGAAACACGTCTGTGTGTGTATAGAATATGTTATTGTGCGATAGTGTTTAAAATATTAAGGTTTCTTTCTTTGTTAGAAAATGTAAAGTTCCGTCGAATCCATGGATCGACGAAATTGGTGCGATCTTTCGACCTGGAAACGGACTTTCCTTAAAAACTAGGTCATAGCACGAATTTTATGGCGAACTTCAGTGGTTGGAAACCATTTTCGATTAGCTTAGTTTTTAGTTAATGGCAAAATACACGCCACAAACGTAAATTTCGCCAAAACTCTGTGCTGGAAACTGCATTTTCAAGCCGGTTGTGATGGTATTGCGAGCAAGATTGATCTAGTCTGACATTAAGCGCAGAATACGTTCTGTTAGGTGCAAATTTCAGCGCTGTAGGCTTAAATAGTTTAGAAGAGTATGTCTCTTGAGTATAGCTAATATTTTGAATTCTTGAGATTCGGAAAATTAGTTCTCTTGAATTTATGACTCTTACTGGTCTTCATTTTTTATTCAAATACTAAAAAACAAAGAATTTTCTGAACTAGATGAATTTCGGAACACGTCTGTGTGTGTAGAATATGTTTATTGTGGATAGTTTTTAAATATTGTAAAGGTTTCTTTTTGTGTGTTAGAAATGTAAAGTTCGTCGATCCATGGATCGACGGAAATTTTGCGATTTTCGACCTGAAAGGACTTTCCTAAAACCTAGGTCATTGCACGAAATTTATGGCGAATCAGGGAAACCATTTTCGATAAAAGCTTGTTTTTCGTATGCAAATCACGCACAAGAACGTAATTTCGCCAAATTGGCTTGAAACTGCATTGAGTGTCAATATTTTGGGGAGCAGTTGATCTAAGCGGATTAAAGCGCAGAATACGTTCTGTTTGAGTGCAAAATTCACGCTGTAGCTAAATAGTATTAGAAGATATGGTCTTCTTGAGTATAGCTAATATTTGAATTCGTTGAGAGAATTCGAAAATTAGATTCTTTGAATTTTTAATGGCTCTACTGGTCTTCATTTTTTATTCAAATACGAAAAACAAGGACATTTTCTGAAACTCAGATGAATTTCGGAACACGTGCTGTGTGTGTAGAATTATGTTTATTGTGGATAGTTTTTTGAAATATTAGGTTTCTTTTCTTGTCGTTAGAAAATGTAAAGGTCGTCGAATCCATGGATCGACGAAATTTTGCGATTTACGACCTGAACGGGACTTTCCTAAAAACCTAGGTCATAGCCACGACAATTTTCATGGCGATTCAGTGGTGAAAACCCATTTTTCGCATTAAAAGCTTAGTTTTTTCGTAATGTGCAAAAATACACGCCTACAAAACATAAATTTCGCCAAAAACTCTTGCCTGGAGATACTGCATTTTCGAGCCCCGGTTGTTGAGTATCGAAACAAGTTGATCTAGAGTTTGAATTAAGCGCAGAATTACGTTACTGTTTTGAGGCACAAATTTTCAGGCGCTGTAGCTTAAATAGTTAGCGAAGATATGGTCTCTTGAATTAGCATATTGTTCATATTTTTTATTTATTGTTGAGAATTCGAAAAAAATTAGATTCTATGAATTTTAATGTCTCTACTTGTCTATTTTTTTATTCAAATTACAAAACAAGACATTTTCTAAACTAGATAATTTCGGAACACGTCTGTGTGTCGTAGAATATGTTTATTGTGGATAGTTTTTTAAAAATATTAAGGTTTCTTTCATTGTGTTAGAAGAATGGTAAAGTCCGTCGATCCATGGAATCGACATGAAAATTTTTGCGATTTTCGAACCTGAAACGGACGTTTCCTAAAAAACCTAGCTTAGCACGAAATTTTATGGCCAATTCAGTGGTGAAACCCATTTTTGCGATTAAAAGCTTAGGTTTTTTCAGTTAATGGCAAAATACACGCCTACAAAATGTAAATTTCGCCCAAAACTTCTGTGCTGGAAACTGCATTTTCAGCCGGTTGTGAGTATCGGAGCAAGTTGATTCTAATATTTAATTTAAAGCGCCAGAATACGTTCTGTATTTGAGTGCAAATTTTTCAGCGCTGTAGCTTAATAGTGTTAGAAGATTATGGTCTGGCTTGATTAATAAGCTAATTTGAATTCGTTGGAGAATTGAAAATATAGGTCCTTTAATTTTAATGTTCTACTGGTTCATTTTTTATTGCAAATACGAAAAACAAGACATTTTCTTGAACTAGATGAATTTCGGAAACACGTACTGTGTGTAGTTTAGAATATGTTTATTGTGGCATAGTTTTAAATATTAGGTTTCTTTCTTGTGTTTAGAAAATGTAAAGGGTCCGTCGATTCAAGGATCGACGGAAATTTTGCGATTTTCGAGACCTGAAACGACTTTCCTAAAAACCGTAGGTCATAGCACGAAAATTTTATGGCAATGTCAGTGGTGCGAAGACCCATTTATTCAGATTTAAAAGCTTAGTTTTTCAGTTAAATGGACAAAATGACACGCACTCACAAACAGTAAAATTCGCCCAAAAACTCTGTGCCTGGAAACTGCATTTTCAGCCGGTTGTGATGTATCGGAGCAAGTTGATTTTAAGGTTATGAATTAAAGCGCAGATACGTTCTGGTTTGAGAAGGCAAAATTTCAGCGACTGATAGGCTTAAAATAGTTTAAAGATTTATGGTCTCTTGAATATAGCTAATATTTGTGAATTTCGTTGAGTTATTCGAAAATTAGAATCTTTGGGATTTAATGACTCTACTGGTCTCATTTTTTATTTCAAACACGAAAAGAAGACATTTTTTCTGAAGTAGATGAAATTCGGAAACACGTCCTGTGTGTGTTAGAATATGGTTCATTAGGGATAGTTTTTAACATATTAACGTTTCTTTTCTGTGTTAAAAAAATGTAAAGTTCCGTCGATCCATGGAATTCGACGAAATTTTGCGACTTTCACCTGACATGGACTTTTATAGGACAACCAAGTTCCTAACACGAAATTTTATGGCTATTATCTGTGGTGAACCCATTTTTTGGATTAAAACACTTAGTTATTTTTTCCAGGAACATCGCGAAATATTGCACAAACGTCGTAATATTCCCCCAAAACTCTGTGCTGGAAACTGCATTTTCAGCCCCGTTATAATTATCGGAGCTAGTTGATCTAAGACTTGAATTAAAGCGCAGAATACGTTCTGTTTTGAGTGCAAATTTCAGCGCTGTAGCGTAAAGAGTTTAGAAGATATGGCCTATTGAATATAGCTAATATTTTGAATTCGTTGAGGATTCGAAAATTAGATTCTTACAATTTAATGTCTCTACTGGTCTCATTTTTTATTCAAATACGAAAAACAAACCATTTTCTGAAACTAGATGAATTTCGGAACACGTCTGTGTGTCTAGAATATGTTTATTGTGGATAGTTTTTGGGATATTAAGGTTTCTTCCTTGTGTTAAAAAATGTAAAGTTCCTTCCATGGATCGACGAAATTTTGCGATTTTCGACCTGACACAGACTTTCCTAAAAACCTAGGTCATCGCACGAAATTTGATGGTGAATTCAGTGGTGAAACCTATTTTTCGATTAAAAGCTTAGTTTTTCAGTTAATGGCAAAATACACGCCACGAACGTAAATTTCGCCCAAAACTCTGTTCTGGAAACTGCATTTTCAGCCCCGTTGTAATTATCCAAGCAGTTTTATCTAAGACTTAAATTAAAGCTTTCGCGTTATATTTTGAATTTGTTGGGCGTTCGAAAATAGGTACTTTTAATTTAATGTTATGACAGTGCTAATTTTGTACTCAAACATGATGAATGATGACATTTTCTCTAACTACTTGAATTTTGAAACATGTCTGTGTTTCTAGAATATTTTTCATTTGGTTAGTTTTTAAAATATGCAGCTTTCTTTTTTTTGTTAAAAATGTACAGTTTCGTCGATCGATGGATTGACGAAATGTTGCGTTTTTCTACGTGACACCAATATTTTTTAAAACCAGGTTCTTTGAACGAAATATTATAGCGATTACTGTAGGTAATTTCATTTTTCTATTAAAAGTTTAGTTTTGTAGGGAATCCTCAAAGTACACACCTTAAACGTAAATTTCACCTAAATAACGGTGTTTGGTATTGCTTATCCACGCAGGTTTGTATTGGCTGATACATTTTGTCTGTAATTTAAATTAATGAGTATGTAGTGTGTCCTGTGAACGTTTTAGCGCTGTAGCTTGAATAGATTAGAAGATATTATGTATTGATTATGACTACTATTTTGAAAGCGTGTAGATTTCGAAAATACGATCCTTTTAATTTATTGTTCCAAGAAGAATCATTTCTCACACGTACATGCCAAATGATCACATTTGCCACTTAAACTACATGAGTTTTGTAACATTTATGTATTTCTTGAATTGATTTATGTGGCATATTTTCTGAAATATGCTGGTTTCTTTTTAGGCAGGAAAAATAGAAATTTGCGATTACTGAGAAATTATCGAAATTTTTCCTTTTTCGACTTTACACAGATTTTTTTTCAAAACCAGGGTGTTAGCACAAAATTTTATGGTCATTACACGGGTTACTAATTTTGAGATTAGGAGTATAGTTTTTTAGAAAGTTGCAAAACCTTCGCCATAAACGTCAATTTTACCCCAATACCTGTGTAGAACTTTCAATTTGAAACAGGTTCTAAGTAATCGAAAACTCTACTTATGACTTAAATTGAGAAGTAGTGTACGTACACTCCTGTGTGTGAAGTTGATAAATAATGACATTGTCTGATTCTTCATGAAAGATTCACGACGCCGGTGGTTCTAGAATTGATATAAATAACTTAGTTTTTGAGATTCGGGCAATTGTAATTGTGTAAGATATTGGGAAGTTTCGTCGATTCAATGATACGTATTTTTTAGAAAACCTGCATTCGAGACCGGAATTTCATGGGTAATAGACTGGTGTTACCTAAGTTTCAAATAGAACTTTATTTTCCAGGAAATCGCGAAAATTTCGCAGCAAACGGCGCTTTCTCTAAAGTTTTTATGTAGTTAAAATTAGGTTGTGTTCGTACCAGAAACTATATTTTGTCATCATAGTAACGTCTGGCAATCATAGAATCTGCTGTGCAAGTTTGACAGCTGTTGCTCTTACAGTTAAGGAGCAGTCCCGCTTGCTGTGGCCGGCCCCAATGTTTCCTGGACAAGCCCACAGACCCAGGTCTAACCATATATTTGTTCGTAATGGATGTCACGTAGAAAAATGATGAAACTTCCTTGACAACGTACTTTTGTAAAAGTTTTCTTTGACGTAGACATCCGTCTTTCTAAACTATGTTTCGTCGTCCTTAGTTACTTGCATCAAGATAGTTTTAAAAGACTAAGAATTTAGGGGTAGTAAAGCGTTCCTTGTTTCTTGATGTGAGGTAACAACGTTCCCAACTGATAATAGAATCCATTTTATAAATCATTTACTACTTGTGATTGTCACGAAAAAGATAAAGAGCATGTCTTTCAGTAAACCTAATTGGGAGTAAGACAGCAATATTTTTTGAGAGGTAAATTTTCCGGACAAGATTATTAATAGAAGATGAGAAATTTATATCCGGATAATGCAATAAAAATAAGAAATTTAGACGTTCTTTATAGTATTCATTGGATAAAAAATACTTAAATATCACGCAGGCATTTTGTAAAGTAACTGTATAACCTAGAATTCAACCTTAAACCCAAAATCATGACGATACGTGTCAAGAAATGCAAACTATTTAACCATGTTGTGAGTGCTGTGACTTCAAGAAAAACTGTTTGTAAGTAGTATTTTATTCATTCTATCAGCATTTATTAAAAATTCATTTGGCCAATGTTTAAAATTTGATGAATTAGTTGATCATTTTTTTCGCTGCTTCAAGTTCAAAGTTTACATTCCAACTTTGCGTACAATACCTCCATAATGTAATACGTTTCTCATCTTCCAAGAAAGCGCTTGGCAAATGTCTTCTGTACCACATTCATATCATATGTAATTTAACTTGTTGACGTTTTCCAACAAATATGAAAAGACCTCGTATAACATTCATCAAACATCAATACATACAAGAAACGCATATTAATACTGGAGCGAAGGAACTGGCAATTGTGTATTAAATTAGAACTGCAAGTGAATTAAATATCTGTTGAAGGGTAGTAAAACCATCAACTTCGAAATACCTGTAACACGCATGTTACAAAAATACGCGGAACAAATCTTTAAATCAAAGGCGTGTTCGTTAAGCGCGTCATTAGAAATGGAAGTGTTGTTTAACGAATCATCAATCTCCCACTTTTAAACATTTAGGTTATTAGCAAAGCCAATTGCAATTCAGTGCACATTTTCCGGGCAATATAACTTAATGAGCTATTTTGGGTTGTACAATAATTTCAACATTCATAGGATACTTAATACATATATTTCAGATACCTATTCCTTTGGTCTGGATAGTGAAACTGTCGTGCATTTTATTTAGGGAATGGATATATAAAGTTTGTTTCTGCGGATTCACTAGGAAACATTTGAATGAAAAATTTTATCATTATAATCATTTCAATTTTTAGTAAGACAGTTAATTTACAAGGTGTTTTTAGACGGATATTTGGTAGTTCATATTTAAGAACCAATTTGGAATAGTCAATAATCTCTTATTTTCATCACTGTTTGGAAAGTTAAGAAATTAAATTTAATGAAAAAAACGAAATCTGTTTTATTTCACAAGAAATTGTACTAAAGAGTTTGGAGCTTCACTAATTTACATTTGTCTGCGATGAGAAAATGTCGTGAGTTTTGTTCTTTCATTTGACTCGTTTTGCGAATTATTTAATAATTCGTTTGCTTGTAGATGGGTGGCCTCACGTTATAAGTGACGGAAGATAATGAGTGAAATCCTTCGGTATTTTTATGGAAAAGTAAACGGTGCTCAAGTCTAGTTTAGAGGTTGAAAACTTATTACAATAGTAACTGTTTTCGACTTTGTACAAGGAAGATTTACGATCCACAAAACTTCCCTTTCAATGATGAACGGCGTCTCAGTACATTTATAATGGCAAAAAATCCTGCACGTTTTCATTCTTCATAAATTTGAGGGTCAGGCAGCATTAAATTTTGAAACTATTGTCCCTTTCAATCCACGGGATTGGGTAAGGGGGAAATGATGAAGTTTTCGCAATGGTTCAATGCCCAAAATGTATTTTTATCTAATTAATCTAAAAAAATCCGTGCCCGATTGTGTTAGTAGTTGATGAGGTAGATATTTGTTTGGTTAATTATGAAACTTAGTGAATTGTACGGGATTTAAACATTTAAGAGCTTCAATAATGTATGGATGGGTTTTTACATTGGCTATTAATCTGCTTCCATTGTTTGTTTTCACAATTTTGTCCTCTGTATGTATTATGGTTCAGGCTAATCTCAAAAAATTGCTAAATCCGTGTCGATGAGACTTTCATTGGGTGGTTTTATGTGTTTATCTTCGCATAACTTGAATTAATTAGTTTAAGCGCCTTAATTTACTACATGAATAGAGTTTATTCGAAATTTATGTGGAGTCTTGATTTAATTTTTCTCTAACGGTACACTTTTTATAAATTGAGGTTACAAATGAATCTATATAGATAGATGTGGCAAGCATGATTGTGTCCACTTTACTTCAGATCTATTAGAGATAAATTACCAAAGACAAGATGGAAACGAAAAGATACTATCAATATACGAATTTAGAAGATGATCACCATTCGCTATTTGGCACGGTCTTATACCATGAGGAGAAGCAAATCATTCAATGTTTAAGCTGTCGTAGCAATGCAGGTGGTAGTGAACCGATAGTGCATGTTTGGGAGCGGGATTGGCGTGGGGGGACGTGGAGGGGCATGGAGTGTGTGGTTTTGGCGCTGCGTGGCGCGGCGCGCGCTTGAGATTCCTTGAAGCAGGATGAAGGGCGTGCGGGGTGGGTGGCGGAATGGTGAGGGGCCATGTCGGGGCGTGACCGGGCGAGACGACAAGGGGACTATGCGACCGGAGGAGAAGGGGTGAGAAGAGGAGTGGTTGGGGAGGATGGGTATTTATGGATGGAGGAGGGAGGTGTGGGGATGCTGAGAGGGTTGAAGGTTGGTAGCGAGTAGGACGGAGATTAGGGTTGGGGAAAATGGAGCTTGTGAGAAGGAATGGAAGTTTTGCGGAGTTGACGAGGAGGAAGAGAGGATTGAAGTTGAAGGGTAGGCATGCTTGGGGGGGCTGGAGGCGGTTGAGCCGGGCTGCGACTGGGCAGTGAGGAAGACTGGGCATGTAGAGAGAGGTGGGGCGTCGCTGAATAGAGGCTGGCGTGGATAAAATGACTAGTGGTGTGGCGTGAAATGTTTGGAGTAGAGAAGTAAGTTGAAAGAAGAAAAGTAAGAGTGGAAAGAAGGGAATGAAAGCCAGAGGGTTCACTAGAATGGAGAAGAGTAGACATGGTGTAAAGTATAGTTGAGAGTAGGGAATGGTTAGGTGGAAGGATGGTGGAGTACTGTCGTGAGAGTGAGTGATGAACGGGTGCGATGGCAATGTAGTGGGATGAGTGGTTTGGAAGTTGTTTAAACATGATTGGGGTGTGATGAACGGGATTAGTTGGGGGGTTGTCAGCGTGGAGTGGATTGAATTGGATTGGGTTGAAGGTGGAATGGAGTGGAGTGGGTGTGGTGGAAATGGAGTGGAAGAGAGTGGAGTGAGGATGGTGGAGGGGTTGTGAAGTGGGGGTTAGTGGGGGGAGGAGTGTGATATGGCGTAGTATGACGCAGCGGGATAACACTTGTAGAAGAATGGATATTTACTTTTAACTGATAATGAATAATTGGTAAGTAAATAAATCAATACGGAGCACTGTTGTGCATTGGCAGATAATATAGAAATTTAATGCACCTACTATAATGGTGTTTTATATATTATTATTGTGTTAATTATTTTTAATGGGTTTAAATTAGGATTTACATAACCCCCCCTGGCAATCTGTGATCATCAAACCTCGTAATTTTACTTATTCTGATCAAACATTAAAACACGATTTAATCGTATACTTTCAGTGGTGTTTGAACTACGGTTGTGAACAACGCACAGTGCATGTGAATTTCATTAAATTCTAAGAATTTCGAATTTACCTATAACAGATACTGAAAAGCAAATACCAACCGGGGCTTTCACCCCATCCAATACTTGTTTTAAGAGCTTTTTATATATCTCATTTTCATTTCTTCAAAAAACATTCAAGTATGTGTCGTATCTAATCGAGAAAGGATTGTGTGTGTAGAGCAGAAATGCGAGCGTGTGGTGTGTTTTATAGGAAGCATTGAATACATTTTAAACAAGAGTAATTCAAAGAGTGAAAGAATTGAAGATGTCCAAGAGATTTCAATAATTAATGATCTGATTCTTCATATTTCTTAGGTTTTGATTTCATATTATAGCTCGTAATTTTTTTAAGAAAAACAATGTTCATGCTGAAAAATGGTTTTGAAAATTTTTTAAAGATAAAATCAAGACCTCAATAAGTCATAAAAATATAAAATAAAATAAGAAACAATATCGTAATTCGCGAACAATTTAAAACAGTACAAGAATTCACGGAAGTAATATGCGAGTTTCTTTGCTTAATTCTAAAAAAATAGTAAACGTGAGGGCATATTCATAAATCGTAGTTTTTTTAATTTTTAACTTTGTTAATTATCTTTAGTAATAAAGTGAGTAAAAGTTTGGAGGTAGAAACCTCAATGAATAAAAAATAATAAAAAAACATAGTGAGAAGTGAGATCAGGAAAACGCGATATTTTCCAATGGGAGTAAGGCAGTCTTTGTAACGTGGGGTATTTTCCAGCTAGTATAAAAATAAAGTAAATGTAATGGAAGCATCAAAAGAGTAACCGTAAACATCGTCAATAATACAATTTATTTTTGTACTGACTATATTATTCCTACAGCTGGAACAAATATCGTAATTCTAACAACCAATATTAACACATTTTAACTTGCATTTAATTTTGGGGTTTTATTTGTTTTTAAATATTTTATGCTTATTAATATATTTATAGTATATATTTGTGTTGTCAATTTGTATGTATTGTTTATGTTTAATTTTTTACCTTGCTACTTGTCCATTTTTTGCTCAATTGCTAACCAAGGCACAAGCTCATTTTGCAGAACAAATCTATATTCTTGTGTACATGAACACGCGCGATTGAAATGGTTTCCTGCCCACTGTCGCGGCGGCGTTTGCATATGCAGACGAGGAGTCTTTAGCATGCGTAATGGCGGCGGGCCGGGCCTGCGGCGCTGCCGAGGACAACTGCGTCGACATGCACCGGAAAAAGCGGCCAATGGAAACATGCAACACTGCCGCCCGAGCAGATTTCGTGACGACGAAACCGACGGCCATCGGATGGGATCCTTACGGCGCGGATGCAACCCCGCGTTGATCAACGTCTGTCGGCTTGCGGCAGACCTTCGCGCGGTCAGATAACGGGGTGCAGCGCAAGAAAAACATACGTTCGCGGACGAGTTTGGGGCGGAACGCGTAACGGGTGTACGTTAGTGATGAAACTCATTGTAATGGTTTTCCTTTTTAATGATTTCAAGTATGTACGGTGTTTTTATGCCTGTTTTTTGCGAAAATTGCAAGTTAATTGCTTCTAGAGGAATTATGTTGCGACCCTAGCCCTCGTAAAAGCCATTTAGTGGCTCAACCATATGACGGTCATAAGTACCTGCTAAGCGAGGCAGTCCTGTTAGATACTTATTTTCTTCTGTGAGATTTATGGAGTTCCCTTTGTTGAGCGAGTGTTATTGTAAGGAAAAATTAAAATTTCAATTCTTTGTGACATCAGATTTTCTATTGTAACTTTCAAATGTAAATTTTGAAGGTTATACAATGTTTAAGAAGATAAACATTCAAGTAACTCAATTCTCACATACAATAAAATTGTCGTTTGCAAAATATGAGTATATATTACTGTTTCAAATTACGAATAAATTTTGATATTTGTTCGAACGATCCGTCCTTTTCTGAAATTCTTATTAGGTTCCTCGAATACATATCTTTTAAAGTAAATTGGTTTCAAGAAGTTTATAATTACATTTTTTTTACTTGTCGCAACTACTTTACGTAGAATTGAAAAAGTATTGTCGAAAAAAAACGAAAAAAAAAGTGCGCGCGATTTTTTCGTCAGAGAAACGCGTATGTGCAGCCGCCCCGTTTCCTGCACCAGTGAATAAATTTGTTTCGCCAAAAATATAGTAGATTACTTCCTCTCAACTTAGAAATAGTCAGAATTACAATTTCTTGGTCCTTGACAGAGAAAGATTTATTTACGGCAAAAGCGTGTTTTTATCCGTCTGTTATGTGAACAATGCTGAGCGGGAAATCGAAAAACACGATTTTCACCAAAATTAGATTTCCTCCTATCGCTATGGCAATGTCAACTGCCCTTCATTTGAAGCGAATATTGTTTTTGGGGGAGAACTTTAACATGAAGACTGCGCAACAAAATAATTTAAAATTTTCTTAAAAAATCGTTTCCAAACAATTTTTTGTTCAAAGAAGAAAAATCAACGTGTGGTGAGAATGACGCATGCACAGACTTCGTTAATATTGGACTAATTTTTCAAAAATGCAAAAGTTGAACATTATTCGGCCCACTATCTTCCCTAAAGTTTTTCTACCAAAAAAGAAAGTTTTCTCTAAATGAATTCTGTTCATAAAACATTAGATCTTTAAATAGATGATTTACAATTATTTAAAAATTCGTAAGTGGTTTTGTCTAATTTCGCTTCAAATAGTCGCAATTTTGAAACACATTTTTTCTCAAGAAACTCTAAAATTTATCTATACTTTTTTCCTGAAATAAACAAGATTAACTGTTACAAAAGTGGAACAGCCCATTTGCGTTGACTTTCTTTCTTTTTGAATATTACAAAATATTAAACAGCGCAAAAACAGCAGTAGTGATAAAGGAGTATTTTTTCTTAATGAAATGTGTTCTCATAATTAGGATATTAATATAAAAGCTCACGTACAGTTTGAAAATGTCAAGCATTTCACGCCAATTTTTGCAAAATCCGATTTTCCGCCCTTCTTACTAGAATATTCAAAGAGTATCAGTTGGCAATATGATCAATTGCAACCGCCGGCGACATGTGTCGAGAATTCTCAGAATAACTTCTGATAAGGAGAAGTGTTCTTGGTGTAATGGAATGAAGTTTTTGATTATCGCCATTTGTTTGAATGTCAGATCCTATGAAACTTTCCGAAGATTTGACATGAAAGGGATTTCTCGGAACATAAGCGTCTAGACCAAATTTCATGGTGAATAGCTGTAATACCAAACGTTCTTAGTAGAAACGTATTTCCAGGAAATCACCAAAATTAACGCAGCACAACGTCTCTTTCATCAAAATTGCATTGTATGGAAAGTGCAAGTTTATAATCAGGTTGCTCTTCGTTAACAACAAACTTTTATTTTCTACTCGCAGTAAACTTGGACAATCATAGAATCTTGATGTGCAAGTTTGACAGCTGGTAGCTTCTTAAGTTACGCAATACCACCTTTTGAATTTTGCAAATAATTCTCATAGTATCGCAAATTCGAAAAAAAAAAGCCATTTAAAGGAAATGGAAATACCTGCTACCATATCTCATCCGAATTTTTTCACCATAACGACATTTATGTCTTAACATACAAATATGCAAGAAGGCCAGTGGTCCTCTAGAAATGAAAATAGTTTAACTAGTTTTTGAATTAACAGGTAATTGCTTTTTTCGTAAAAAATAATAGGAGGTTTTCGCTCGATAATTGGACGTGAAATTTCTTGAATTTGCAACATATATCGATTATTCTGATAACCAGCGATCAAGACGAAATTAATGGGGAATCGCCTAGGATTACAAAAATTTATAATGGAAATTTTACTTTTCCAGGAAAATCGTGGGGGGAAATTTTAAAACCAGCAAACGTTCCTTAAATGAAATTCTATGTAGGGAAGTGCAGTTAAAACCAGTGGTCCTTTGTACCACAAACAATATTCTACTCGCAGTAACGTCTGCTAACCATAGAATATGCTGTGGCAATGTTAACACATGTAGCTTTTATAGTTTAGAGATAGAATCTTTTGATTTTTAATCAAAATTCCCGATAATTTATCCGCAAACTCAAAAAAAGCAGGCATTAAAAAACAAATTAATCCTACCTGCTAGTTTTTGAGATACAGGCATGTTGGTTTTTTCGTGTAAATACTTTGCGAGTAGTTTCGTTGAATTTTCTCAAAAACTGTATCCTCAAAGCACTAAGTTAGCTTATTTCACACTTTTCGAGACATCGGCCTCTTGCATCTTTCATATCAAGTCATAAATGTCATCATCTATCGCAATTCAGATGAGACATATGTAGCGGTAATTGTGCATTTCAGTTATTGCCTGTTTTTTCGAAATTTCCGAACTATGAGACTACTTTCCCAATTCAAAAGGCTGTATCT
>BOPP01000495.1:38467-60016 GCA_017312745.1 Gryllus bimaculatus | reverse complement strand
CTCGTCCATTTTAAATAAGTCATTTCCTGCACTTACTCAAAAGTACACTTTCAGTCTCACTTATAATAAAACACCTCCCTTTACAAAAATTCATTCCTTTGATCACCTTGTTTCAGCATAACACGTAATTGATTTTATTATAACTTGAGACCTAAGACGCAATTAAAATCAATATCCATGTTAATTTTTGTAAAACAGGGTCAAAAAGTAATCAGCAGGGTATAAATATGAACATTTCGGTTTACAATAATAAAGTAAAAAAATAAACCACAAACAGTTGCATCTATTCTACAGATACGTAATTCTGTTGCATTGATGGAACCAACCATAAGATCACAGTCGTCATCTCTGGTGGCCTAAGACTACTGCACATTGAATCTGCATCCTTGACATCTGTGGATTGGGCCAAGGCTAGGCAAATAAGTCCAGAAAAATAATTATTTTATAAAATATATAAGGTTTTTGGTGTTAAATCATAGCAATAGTACTTCTGACCTTTCCAAAGGAACCTGCACCAAGTTCCATTGATAATTTGTTGAGTACGTACATTGAGAGATTATCATTCTGTAAGTCAACGCCATGTCCTCCCTCTGCTATATTAGTGTAAATACAGGTTAGAGATAAATAACATTCCCATTTATTATTGTAAGTCCTGATTAGCCGACTGAGGAGGACCGAAAACGCTCGACAATGTAAGAAGTAATTTTCTTTATGACTTTAAACACTCAAGATCCATGTAAACACTTTTTTGTATGATGGTTTTAATACGTTTTTTTTAGTCAATGAATTGATTATTCGAGATACAACTGAAGGAATTTAAACGTACTGTACGCGACTTATCTAATGATTTTGTTTTTTTATTATTATTTTTGGGTGCGGTGGATTAACAACTTTACAGAAACAGCGTGCTGCACAACTGTCACAAATTATTTACTATTTGCTGGTGTTCTATTTTACATAAGGGAGGATGGACCTCTTCAAATAATCTAGCAGTTGCTGAATTGTTCTCATTTTAGTTATTCCTTTTGTAGTGAGATTTATTTCCTGAAATTGAATCTTTAGTTGACTGACTGTTTTCAATGGTCGTATTATACAAAATTAACCCATTTTTTCTGCTAAGCACTTTTTTTATTTGGGTGCTGCTATACTAATTTCTTTGTATACAGTATTGCTCAGTTTATTTTTGCTTGTGAAGCAAATCCACCAAATCAAGAATTTAATAAATTGAAATTATTATGATCAATCATCTTAAAGATTGTTTAACGCAAAGTGCAGAGGTTTACACAAACGCAGAACGTTTTTCCCTCTTGCCCAATGTTCCAAGAAGAAAAACCCAGACTAAGTCATTGTGTAAATTTTTTCTCCCCTGAATTTATAAATAATCAACAATTTTACTATTAATAGAACTCAC
This sequence comes from Gryllus bimaculatus, assembly GCA_017312745.1. NCBI lineage: Eukaryota > Metazoa > Arthropoda > Insecta > Orthoptera > Gryllidae > Gryllus > Gryllus bimaculatus. The sequence goes on along the minus strand of BOPP01000495.1, from coordinate 58,605 downwards.
ATAATTACAATTCATGGCTCTTGAGTTTTAAATGTGAAGTATTTATTGGGGGAAAAATTCTTTTCACCCAATCTTATTTTTTACATATTCATTTTCACTTAAACGAAAAAAAAAACATTTGAAAAAATATTTCAAGCCTACGAGATAAATCGAATGTCACGTGAACAATGTTTTTCTATTTTACAAAAATTGAAGTTTAATCAAAACTCACCCCACCGACTGTAATTTTTACACCAAATTGTAATTTGTTAATTGTACTATGTTCTACAACAGAGGTTTCCCTACATGTAAACAAAAGCCAAACGTAAGTCAAACCAATTGAAATTGCTAAATCAATGTTTAATTGGTTAATGACATTTGCCACCAGGTGCATTGTTGTATGTATAACATACCAGGAGAATTTCCCACATTACATGTCAGCAAATTTTCCAAAATAGTATTCAAACCTTCATTACATCTTTTCTATGAAAAAAATTAAATAACCAACTTTGTAGGCTGAGGCATACAAGTACCGTTTACGTTCCCCGTAAAAAAATTCCAAATTAAAAAATTCATGTACTTTTTTCTTGCGAAAAAATAACGTGTTTGTTATTGATGCGAGTGAACTAAAAATCAACTTTAGATAAAAAAAATTACGTTTGCCGGCGGTACCATCAACTTAGAAAATCCAAAAATCATGCATCCTCCAAAAACCACTTTTCAAGAGCAATCTATTTAAACGTATGCCAGCGCGTACTTTGCAACAAAATGCCTTCTCACAGCCCTTTGTGGTCAACATTTTTCCTCGAATTCCTCACAATCCCCCCTCCCCACACCCACCCACTTCACAGCGTGTTTATGGCGCCTCTTTGGAAACTGGACATTGCATGTTCATGTAGTGTTTTGCGTTCCCGCTACATTTCTCACTAACACGCGCCTTTTGTCCGGCCTTGTGGATTTAACGCCCGAAACTTCAACGTGATCCACTTCAATATTTCGATTTGTTTCGCTTGTTTTTCGCGCGCGCCGATTTTGCGGAGGTGTTTTGGCCTCCCCCCGTCTTCGCACGTCCGACAAACGGCCGCCGCTCACCCCCCCCCCCCCCCCCGGGCCACTTCCAACCAGCCGAGCCGGATGGGACTTTGTCACTGGCGCCCGCCTTCCCTCGGCCCACGACAAACTCTGGCTGCTTGGCCAATGCACGGCCGCGCCATGCAATCAGGTATTGGGCATCAGCGCTGTATTAATGCTACTTCGTCCTCGTGCTTCTGAACGTTCTTTTTATTGCTGTTTGTTATAAAATTTTGAGTATGCTGCATGTAATTGTTAAAACCGTTGGAAAATTATGTAATGCAGCCAGAAAAGAGGTCATATGTTGTTTCCCGGGATTCAAACAATTCTTTTATATTGGCTACAGTGATTTCATTGCATTTAAAGGACAGTTATTTCATTAAAATCCTTTTATTTTTGAAGACACGATCCTTGTTTTTAAATATATTACAATCTTTTGGACGTCATTTTCGCTTTTTGAAGTAGTAGAGCAATTGTTTATAAGTTTATTGGATCATATGAAAGATCAGCGTCATATTAAAAAGTCGTGATACACTCGTAGAAACACTAAATTTTTTGATTTCAATTTAAATGCCTTGTTCAAAGAGACTGATGCATGGAGATCCCTGCCTACCGACAGCGGATATTCTAACGATGGATTTTAAAACTATGCTTTCTAGTCCGAACTTGAAGTTTTAAATTTTTTTGAACTGGAGAGTGTATGCAATATATGTGAAGATAAATAGTAGTACAGACCGTTAAAACCACTTCGTGATTCCTGGCCCCATGAAACTCCAATTTAAATTAATTTTGTATACGGAATGGTGCTTTCAAGTTTTCAATTAAATAAGTGGGTTGTTATAAGTGGAGAGCTAGGTCAGAGAATGAATGCTCAGTTCAGTGTTATTCCAGACCTGGAGAAGTGGTGGGACCGATTCTCTGTCTAGGTAATTTTTTATCCATTCTTCATGCCATAAAAAATCACTAAATAAATCCTACATTTGTATTGTCAATGTATTGTCAATTTTTCATAAATACAAAATTGATAGCTTGTTTTATGGAAGTTGAAAATATGCAGTGCGGGTAAAAAAAAAAGAATCCTTAACTTCTGCAACCGCGCGCCGCGTTTTTCCTTAACGAATTCCCAAACGCTGCTGAGTTTGGACTGCCATGGAGTTGGAGATTTCTAAACCACTTTACTCCGAACAAAAGCCAAAACAGCAAACCAAAATGAGCAAGAGCCAAAACATTGAAAAAAAAATATTTAAAAACTAAACTGAAAAAGTTCCCCGAACTAACGCTGAAACAAATCAAAACATACGTAATAATTACATGTTAGCTTGATAACACTTAATCGCCTATATCGCAATGTTAGAAGAAATTCTGCTATTCCACTTCAGTAGCTTGATATTAAATGCGCCAGGAGATAACGCTCTGGTAATGCCTACATCAGTTGCCACTTTTATCCGATTCTGCGGAAAGGAAACCAATCTGATAAGGATGATTGTTTAATGCGGTACGTTCTGGCGTGTGTTTCCACACCGCCGAAACAATCGCAGGATTACCGGATATATTAGCGTCCCTTTTTAGAACTCTCTCTGGTATTCGGTATTGTTTCTTTTTATTTTTTGTTTAAAGATTTTTCCTTATTCCCCAACCTGAAACCAAATAATATTAAAAATTGTTTTTACTCAAAAATTAACAGAAAAATTACCTACCATTGACGTCGAAACATTTAACATTTGTGAAAGTTAAAATCTTGACAGATAGCACACATTTTTCAAAAACTAGTAGTTTTCGCGCAATTAGGTGCAATTTTCTAAAAAAAAATATTTTTCTCAAAAACCACTTCAATTTTTTTCTTTAAAACATTTTTCCACAGATGGATAAGAACGGACGTTTAAAAGATATAGCGCTAATCTTATTTTGTTGAACTTTCTGAATTTTTAAAAATGGAGAAATAGAAATAATCGTGAATTATGTTGCGCTTGTGGCACCATTAGTGTTTTTCATTTTTACAGCTTCTTAAGAAATGCATATAAAAGAATTTTAAACAATCCAAACATCATAATTTGTAAAGACACGCTGGTTAGAACATAATCTGTCAATTAAGCCTATTTAGGAAAATTTACCCAGTTCCTTTTATAAATTAATGATGACTATTGCCAAATGGGATGCGCAAATTACAAAAATACAAATCAATTACATCCGTAAACCTAATTGGTTTAGAAACTAAACCATATGTAATTTACTCCATACATAACATCAATATAATTTGCTAACTAACTCAACCTTAGAATGTCGCTGAAGCTAATTCGTAAAAATTTGATATTTATTAATCTAAAGAGTTGTGACAAAAAATGTGTACATTAGAATGATACAATAATAAGTTGAACATGTATCTTACCTCTCTGAAATGAGTATTTACAGCTCTTTCCAACTATATTTCTAACAACAAATATTCTAACTTGTATTTTCCAGTCAACACCCAAAATATACAGTATTCAGTTGCACATAAACATATAAATCAATCGTCCAGAGCACGCCATTGCACGAGACTAGCTACCCAACCTGAGAGAGAGCTACAAGCTGCCAAGTTTGAGTGATACAGCGCTGGAGCTAAGGGCAGGGTCAGAGTTCTTGTTGTGGATGTTGCAGTTGTTGTTACCACCGCTTGGCAGGCTGCTGGGTTGAGAAGAGGCGGCCAGCCAGCAAACAGAATGCGCGGCGAAAGACGCAAATTCACAACCAGCGCACCTCAATGGGAAGGTTACTGTTTGGGGAGAAAACTGACAAAAGTGAAAAATTAATCACTGAGAAAAAAGTTAGTATATGTAACGTCTAACAACATCATAGTTGAATGAAAGTGTTTGGCATCGAAAAAAAAAAATGAAATAATAGATTGAGCTTCATTCTTGATTCAAGTGAATTGTGGGTGCAGTTTTTAAATCAACGTTCTGTCCATTTGGTCGTTTTTGTTAGCGGAAAATTGGTCACCAAAATCACAACAAAAATAGTTTTCCTTCAGTTCGCCCCCTTCACAAAGGTTAATTTCTGGTGCCTTGGCTCCCCAACCACCCTCATTGTTCAGAATATGGTATCGGGGTGTGATGGTTATACAGTCTACTTGCAAAGGCAACCTAATCATTACTTATAATTTAATTAAATCCAACAATGCAATATTCGCCCCCATATTGACAGAAAATTCCTCCTGTGAGAAAGGAATTCATCACTATTCATGTCGATCTATAATAAGGCCTACCATGACATGTCTAGTAGGCTTGGCGCAATGTTAGCACTAAGTTTGCAAAATTCGTCAAAAAACAAAATACATTTTTAAAGCTGTCCCATACAACCATTTTTCGTATCAAACTCCTGAATTCAGGAGCTTCGAACAATATTAATGTACGAATAAATATACCAATGCACCCTGAAATTATACTTCTGTTCTATCTTCAGTGCATTTGTCAACCTATTTTGCCAACCTGGGTCAAAAAGTAATCTACAATCGTATCGAATCGCGGTTTTCCCGAAGGACCTCTTCACCCACCATAGAAAATGTGAACCTCAATCCTCTTCAACCATCCCCAACGCTTATGGCATTCCCCATTAAACTGACTCACATCAGTGGTAATCCTTTTTTCCTCCAAATATGAAAGAGGTACCGCCTAGCGTACTTCGTTCGCCAGGAAGGGATCCCACTACTCGTAAACCCATGTTTCATGTCTAATCACGTTAAAAACTTCAAAAGGCTGTAGCGATGCGGAATAGCCAATAAATTAAAAAAAAAAAATAAAAACATTGGTGTTACATATTATGTCGGTCGGAGTGTGTTCGTAGGGATAGTTACTGCCAGCATTGCTGCATTACTGGGACCCTTTTTGAATAGTTACATTTATTTATGTTTCGGCGAATGTCTTGGCAATTTACTGCCACTGCGAATTCGGTCGATACGGTGATACACTCCGCTCTATCTCACATGTGTTACACTGAGTTTCGCTGAGAATGACTGGTTATTTTGTACATATCCACGACGATTTCGGTGTTCGTTCGAGGCGTATGACTAGCAGGAGCCATCAAATATATTTTTCGGGAACTCTCAACTTTGTGCGACCTTGCCAGAAGTATTGAATTTCTAAAAAAATATTTTTCACGGTAGGATAAATGAAGGTTACCGAGCGTTTAAAATCCTTACAGTCATAGTGATATTAATCTTATAGAAGAAAATGCGCTGCTGTTATTTGCACATTGCATTGTAATTTACTTATACATCATTTTTAGAACATAGTTGATCAACGGTATCGACAACAACTGAACGGCAATTATTTCAAGTAATTTCATTAAAACTAAGTTAGTTTTACGAAATGTTCCGAAACTACCATTCGTTGTGAAACCCACAATATGAAAACACACGAGTTCAGAAATTGTTGAATATTTTAATATTATTTTGTATATCATTGTAATAATTAAAATACTTAATTAGTATACTAAATAATTAAAATACAAATGCTATAAATAAAAGAAAAAAAACGTTTATAATCCAATTTACCGATGTCTGTAAACATCAGCCTGACTGTCTTATACCACCAAAATAAACAATGCCCTCGCCACCGCAGTAAACAATGTACACTGTATTTCCCTTTTAGATATCGACCTAACTTTCTGACATTTCTAATTTGTATTGAAAGAAGTAAGTCAAGTTATCTTAAGGATGGCGAAAAAAGATGTTGAAATTGGCGCCAATAATTACATTCCTCTGAATTTGACGCATTTTTACACATATTTTATTCAAAAAAATGACATTTCCAAATTATTCATATTAATTAAACTGTCGCTACTAATGTAAAATGGATATATGAATATACTAATATATTGTGAAGGTAAAATACTATTATTTTGTTTTAATTTCCTTGCAGTTACAATTTAATTGCAGACAAAAATCCAGTTTCTAACGGTTGTTATATTTCGTTTTTGTTTCGTTTCCGAGATCCAGAATTCTGCTCCATGAAAGATCTTTTATAATATAAAATTAGAGTTTTGGTAAGGCTAAAGGAGTAAGTCTGGGATACAATCTTTCGCCCATACTCTTTAACATATATATGGGATATATAATTAACAGGTGGAAAAACGTGGCGCCCTCAGGAATTCACCAGGGCAAAAATACATTTTTATATACTCTTTTATACGCTGACGACCAAGTGATTCTGCATGAAAACTAAGATACTTTGCTAAGATCTATTTAGCATCTGGAGCAAATTTTAATGGAGTACAATCTGATACTATCGGTTACTAAAACAAACGTAATGGCTTTTCAAGGAAAAGAATCAATAACGACAAAGATTGTGCTTCAAAATATGGTTTTAGAACAAGTGACACATTTTAACTACCTAGGGAGTGAAATTACATATGGAAGAGCTAGGGAGATCACTACCAAGATCCATACATTTCAAGCAAGATGTGGAGCTATAAGTAAAACGTTTAAAAAGAAAGCACGAAAAGAAAGCCCGTAGAAATTGTGTGATATTATGGCCTTCCCAGTTGTACTATATGGATGTGAAAGCTGGGTTCAAAAACAATAATATTTTAGGAGGATTGAATCAGCAGAAATGAGATTTTTGAGAGGAGTAAAGGGCTGTACATTAGGAGACCAAATAAAAGGTAAAACATGACAGGAACTAGGGCGGAAAGAATCAATACATGACAAAATTAAGAAGTACAGACATCAATGAGTGACGGTGACCCATATTGGAAATATGCCACCAGACAGACTTCCAGTCAAAGCCGTGAATTATGAACTGAGAGGAAAGAGAAACATTGAAAGGCCAAGAATGAGATGGAAAGAGGCTGTAACAGGCAATATGCCTAATCTGTAAAGGAAGATGATGATGACGATGATAGTGGTTTGGTTTGCCCCTGACTTCACCTTATAAAATTAAGTTGATTGTGTTATATTCTCCGACTCTGAAATGTTCTTATTGTGAAGTTGTCAATAATTGAAATATAATTAAACTATTTAAAATCAATAACATGTTCAACTGTTTTTTTATTTATTGAAAAATTTGCTCTTGTATATATTTTCAAAAGAATGCCTATGTTACTTAATTACTTCATTACTTAAAATTTGAACGTTTTTGAAGTTATATACAAATTGGTATTTGTAAACAAGATAAAATCCTATTACCTGGAAGGATCGTACGGAGTCTGGCTCAGCGGTGTTGCGTGGGCTACATGCGCGCACTCAGCAGCGGTGAACCCAAGCGCCCCACGCTCGCAGCGGGCCCTCCGTCCTGCATTCCGCGCACCGCTTCCAATTAATTATGCTCAAGTAATTATGGGGATAATTTCCCATGTTTGCTCTAAATTATTCTTTAAACTTCGGGCATTCATCTTTGCTAAAGCTACAGTCCAACTGCAGTTTAAGTACTGTTTATCACAAGAACAAACTTTCATATCCTTGCGCCCTCGCGGAGGACGTGGGGGAGGGGGAGGCTCGACTGCTTACGCGTGTGCGAGCGTGCACGGCTTCTTTAAAGATGAGCGGTTGCTTTTCGTCACGCCACGTGATGCCGTGTGGCGCGGCGAAGCTCAGGAGTTGGAAACGAGGGCCTCCTGCGGCTTCTCTTGTTCCCCTGCAGAGTAAGCGGCGGCGCAACGTTAAAAATATTTCGACTGACGTCGATGTCCCTTTGTAGCAACCACCCAAGATTTATTTCGTAGAAGAGTGCTGATAAATTTGGCGAGTTAGTTATAACACAATACACCCCGTCTCATATATGGCACAAGTACGAGAGATCATGTTTTTGTTAACACATACAGTGTCATAATCTTGATAAGAAATGCATTTAAAATAACTTTTTAACATAGATCTCGCAGAAGATTATTCACAATTCGATTCGATCCGATCCAATCCGTTCCGATCCGATCCGATCCGAATCCGATCCGATCCGTCACTCCAGATTAGACCACTTCCGGTCAACCAATCAGGACAAATTCGTTTCGTCTCGCTGTTCTGATGGGAAAGTAATAGTTTTTGCGGCCCAACGAGAACGATATAAGAGAAATAATCTAAAAACGTGTTATCTGGGGTTTAGCACCAAAACAGCTTTTGCATAACTTTTAAGACACCTACGAGTATAGAGGTAATCAGATCGTTTTGAGTTCTCTCTTCCAGTAAAAGTATTGTTTCTCTAGATGCTTCTAGAACGTTTTAAAGAATCTAGAAAAGATATATTTTTAAGAATTTCTATCTTTACAGTGATTAACCTGCGCTTGACATGAATTTTACAATAATCATGGCCGTCATATTTAACAAAGTAATATTATATCGATCTGTAAGAGATAAATGACTTATGATATCTCCGGAACTATGTACGACGATATAAACATCATCCACTCTTAATAAGTTTTAATGCCAAGAGCATCAACTACAACTAGAGTAACGGTGTTTCTGTAGAAGTAGGAAAAACGTGAGGTGTGATTTGGAAATCACTCAAAACATGATATTTTTTCAGAAATTATCTAATTTTTATAACAAAAAAATATTAGATCTTAAAGATGTTACAATTCAGTCCATATTACAGAAGCGCATTCCATACACAGAAGCGCATGCATCAATAAAGTTAACTATATTGAATGAAAATAACTTTTTATACATCATACATTTTTAAGATTCACTTTTTCAAGCTAGACTACCCCTTACCCCGAGTCTTTGCTGTATCTGCTTCGGAGTATATTTGGTCACATTTTGTTTTACAAAATTACAAGACCTTTCTTTCCCTTCAATAACGTCGTCAAAAAACAGGATGGGTCTTATATAACGGAAAGGAATTTTTGCAACTGTTTGCATTTTTAGTATATATCAATGCAAAAATCAAATTTTTGTACACTGAAAACAAGAATTTGTATTTCTACCAAACTGATTATTCCAGAAGCTAAAAGTATTGCAAGAAGAGAAGAATGCTGAAACCTTATTTGAGTTAACGTCAGGGATAGAAGATTTATGAAATGGCACGTCTTTCCATGCATACTAGAAGAATATCATAAATACCGGCGGAATATGAAAAAAATATCATTGGTTTCACAGGTCACAATTCCCTTTCCTTTCATAAAAATGAAAATCAAGTATAAAATTTAACATTAAAGATGAAATGCTGATTGAAAATGCTGATTGCGCCTTATACACCCTACCTTACTTCTCTGATCACAAAGGGTTTCAAAGAAATTAATTTACCAAAGTTCTTTTACGTTTCAGCTATTGTTGGAACAAACTGTACTACGTTGTTCTTATGAATGTTTCGAATTACAGTTTCAGAGCAGAAAAATAATAACTGCAATCCAAAGATTATACTTCAATGAAACTTATATTAAACCTAAATATGGCAAATCCTTCACATTTCTAAATTAAGTACCTTTTTAAAAAGAAATAAGAACGTGCGATATCTCGAAAAGAGGAAAACCTTGCCGCATGTTTTACCGCCAAAGAGCAGTCCTCAGTGCGACCGAGTAGAAGCATCTCGTACAGGTATGTTCTCATTGCCTTCAAACAGCAATGTTTGGGCATTTCAGGTTCACTAGAGCCTGAACGACACTTTTCCAGGAGGATGAGTTGAATTTGAAGCAAAAATTAAATTAAATGCGAGTGGAAGACGCATCATGGTCTGCATCTCCTCAAAATCATCACAATCTAATAATGCTTCAGATTACGAGTGAGTTTTGGTCTGTACTTCTATTTTGCTATACGGCTTTCGTATGCATAACTACACAAGCAATAGCGGAACAGCAGACCAATATTTGTTGATTAATCACTAATTTCACACATACCTCATAAAATAATACAGCATAGAAAAGTCAGCGCAGAACAGACGTCACAGCGTATTTTATAGACGAGTTTGGACAGGAAGTTGAGAATCCTTAAGAAATATTCGCCTCTGGGATTGACATTGTTTCTCAATTTCCCTGCTTGAAGCGCCTTAGGTTTTGCAATATCAGGTTGTTCCTTCTCGAGTGTGAATATATAGTATGAGTAGGCGACTGAGTAGCGGGATGAATAAGGAAGATAAAGCGCGAAAACAACTGCTCTCTAGCACATTTGCCATCAGTGAGAAGTCCACGAGCATGCTGCTCTCCTCACTGTTGATATTTAGGTACCTTTGGAGAAACAATATTGTCAAATTTCAAGTATACACAGTTAGAATGTTAGTCATTGGTAAACGAATTGAATCGCTTCGTATATCTTCTCCCAAACTACTAGTTGTAATAGCTACTAACAACTCCGCACTACTACGCACTTCAGGTCTTTGCCTGTGTTTTCCAAGAGTTCTGTATAGATCTCTGGGGGTCTATAAGGCTAGAAGTATGGTATTCTGGGGCTTCACTTATTGTATTTTTATCGGTTTTGCTTGCATCTACCTTAGGTTTCATATCAAGTGCCTAGACCTTTGAAGGATTTTATTTCTTTGACCCTTTACCTTGATCTACGTCTACGAGCATCTACGTACGAAGCTTATAAGTATTCTTTGTACTATTTATACCGCCTCCCCTTCGCATCAACAACAAGTGAAAAACCTGGATTATGTCCATTAAGGCTCTCAGGAGGATCTATGCTCTGCAGCGAACCCATACTAATCCGGCAATTTTTGGCTCTACTTGGATTCCGAAGTAATTGGGAAAGCGTTTGACTTAACTTTAACTGCCGGGAAGATATGATGTCTAGAAACTCAAAATTAATTGCAAAATTTTAACTCCTACGTATTCCTTTAGAGTGTGAATCACCTTTGAGCTTTTAATCTGACAATGGAAAAATTAAATCTGCCCGTTTCCGTAATCTAGAAGATCAATGCAGTAACTTGAGAGACGAAATGGGTAGGTTAGAACCAGGTGCTCTACCGATTAAGGAACACTTCTCTCCTCCGCGAGCTGTGAAACTACCTGAATCTCCTTCTCGAAGGTCCTGCAAAACCGTTTATCTTAGAGGAGAATTACCAGATATTTTGGTTGATATTCACTAATCAGTTATCTGTTTCCAATTGCAACTTCTAGCGTTCGAAGACTCTCAAAAACTGCATGTTTAGATAAATCATGCGTCCGCATAGAAAAAATTAATCCTCGCAAATTTTGAATTAGTTTTGTTTATTAACAAGTGCTTATGTCACATAGGTTATTGATGTACTTATATATATATATATATGAGAGAGAGAGAGAGAGAGAGAGAGAGGTAGAGAGAAAGAGAAAGAGGACGCAGCATAAACTCCATACGATCAGTTAAAGATTTGAAAAAAAGTTTGATCGATAAGTCTTTAGTCTCATCTTGTTCTCGCATGTCATATCCTTCAAGTATATCTCCTTCGGAGCAAATATCTTCTGACTGGTTTAATATTCGTTTACATTTTGAAAAGTGACTTTGAAAACAAACCCAGTACATACTTCACAAGTACACCTGCTCCACAAGAAGTGCGTGGGCATGTCGTAGAACTGCCCCGAGATGTAACAACACGTAAGCTCACTTGTATCAAATACTATAGAGACAATACAGGACATTTCGTGATATAACGGAAGACACTTGATGTTGGCGATTCCAGTGGACCAACCTGTCATAACCATTGTGATATCAAGTGAAGAAGTGAAGAAGTTTAAAAGATTTGGGATTATATAATACGTCTGGTTTCGTGATTTGAAAGTCATTGTATCTGTACTAGTACCTATATTCGTTTTCGAATTAGTTGCTGATTTTCCTAGTCACATCACTGGGTTTGCTAGTGATCAGTTTCTTCCTATTAAATGTACTAGAAAGGTTCAAAGAGTCCCGTACAGTCTACATAAGATTTGCTTGTATCATCCGCAAGAAGTAAGTACCACCCAGCCATTCTCGCATTTCCTTTGTAACGTTCACGGCCTAATAAACGAGCGTGTCGTCTCCCCCTGCGAGGGCGATCAAAACATCTTAACCCCATACTGGGATAAGGTTTAAAAGATGATGTAATGCGCACCGGCCTGTTGTAGGGAGGACGCTCCAGGCAGGCAGAGAGGGCAACGCGCTGCTTCCATGCAGATGACCGCGCAAGGAGGTTGTGGAAGTACGTTCGGCTTGCGTTACATTTTTGAATGTAATTTCTAACGCGGGTGTGGTATGTCCTGAAACGGAATTAGTTTTTTGATAACTGTGGGGCGACAAACATCATTTGTATGCAATATTCAAACAAAATGTATTTGTTTACGAATAGTATGTTAATTATGGTAATTCGCATAATGCGAGTGCATTCGAAGAGAATTCAATTATATATATAACTGCTGAGAATTTCTTTTAAACTAACGTGTGTCAACTCAGATAGAATGTTCTCAATTAAAGAGCATTATTTTTAATATTTTAATTTAAAACGCTGCGGTAGTGAGCAAGATGCCGTTAAATCATGCTTTAAATTTTCCATTTTTTTCGAAGGAAGAAAAAACATGAAATGTGATTCGGAAAAAGTATTTTGCATAATACGGAGTGCATTATTAATTCTCATTTTTATAAAATTAGTTACTTTTACAGCATTTAAAAGAAGAGTGAGAAAGTTTAGATATGAATAAGGTCTCGCGAGGCGCAGGGCGCGAGGCGGGGAGGCGGGCGAGGCGGGGCGAGCGGGCGAGGCGGGGCGAGGGGCGAGGCGGGGCGAGCGGGCGAGGCGGGCGAGGCGGGCGAGGGGGGGCGGGCGGGCGAGGCGGGGCGGGCGAGGCGGGGGAGGCGGGCGAGGCGGGGCGAGGCGGGCGAGGCGGGGCGAGGGGGGCGAGGGGGCGGGCGGCGAGGCGGGGCGAGGCGGGGGCGGAGGCGGCGAGCGGGCGAGCGGGCGAGGCGCGGGGAGGCGGGGCGGAGGGCGGCGAGGGGGAGCGGCGAGCGGGGGCGGGCAGGCGGCGAGGCGGGAGAGCGCGAGGCGGGGCGAGGCGGGCGAGGCAAGGGAGGCGGGCACGGCGAGCGGGGCGAGGCGGGCGGGCGAGCGGAGGACGGACGGCGAGCGGGCGAGGCGGGCAGCGGGGCGAGCGGGCGAGCGGGCGAGCGGGCGAGGCGGGCGAGGCGGGCAGGCGGGCGAGGCGGCGGCGAGGGCGAGGGCGAGCGCGGGCGAGCGGGCGAGGCGGCGGCGGGGCGGCCGAGGCCAGGGGCGAGGCGGGAGCGGGCCGGGCGGCGACGGGGCGAGCGGGGCGAGGGGGGCGGGCAGGGGCGAGCGGGAGCGAGGGCGGCGCGAGCGGAGCGTAGCGGGGCGAGCGGGCGAGGCGGGGCGAGCGGCGGGGCGAGCGGGCGGGCGCGGGCGAGGCGGGGCGAGGCGAAGGGCGAAGGGGCGCGCGAGGGGCGGGGGCGGGCACCGGCGCGAGGCGGACGGCGGCGAGCCGCCGTGAGACCGACGCACCCGGAGGAAATCCTCGAAACTTAATATACTATGATGACGCGGCGGCCAGGCGAGGGGTTGCGGGCGTATACGAAGGCGGCTGTTACGATGAGTCGTTAGCCGCCGCCGTCACTAGTCGCATCTGCAGCCGCAGTGCGTGCCGGCGTGCACGGCGTGCGCGCTGCGTGTCGGCGATTTTTTTCCCGTGGGCGCCATCTGCTGTCGTTACGCCCGCGCTTCAGCCCCGTGCCCGCGTCCGCGCCGCAGATCCGAAGGGCCGGTTGATGTTCACCCTCGTACCATATCTACATTTTACAATAAAGTACTACCCTGGGGTCTTTTTAACACCAAACTTTTCTGTTTATTGGAAGAGGTAAATGCGATGTGTAAGGCAATATACTAAGTGTAAATAATTGTTTTTATACAAGTCTACATTTGAAAGTGAATTTTCAATAACATAAAATAAATTTATTCATCTTTCAATATAATATTAAACATATACCGTGATAACCTTCATTGTTGATAAATAATACTTCAGAAATTTATTTTTATACTTAGTAATGTTATTCCGAATAAATCAAATATTGAATGTAATTAGACACAGGTTTTTAAATTCTGGAAGAATATTTCTCAGGAAAATGGGGAAAATAACTACCTATACCTTAAGTAAAATCGTCCTCTTGTAACAAAAAAAGTTAATAATCACTAATAATATTCAGAAAATATGTACTATGGTTTGGCACTGCTTAATACGAGCAGGAAGGCATACCTTAGAAGACTGAAAGTATCCTGAAAGTTTCAGGAAATATGAGCAAATTAAAGATTACATTGGGGATCTTTTGGACCCATATCTTAAAATTTGTTTATAATTACCTGAATACTCACGGATAATTTAATGTTTAGACTGCCTTCGTGCACTTATTAAATGGGCCACAAGAACTAACTGCGTGAGCCTTCCTTGGATGCGTGAGCGAATGCAGTGACATGCTTGAGGCATAAAGCGAGAACAGGGGGAGAGGAGTGTGTGGTAGAATATCACAATTTACCGATAGGGCGATGAATGGTTCTGCATAAAGTTTTGAAAGAACGTGGAGTGATTCAATAATAAAATGTAGGTTTAGTTTCAACCCGTCGGATGAATGAAATAAATTCGAACCAGAGTTTCTTTTGCAAGAGTAAAGTTTTACCCACCCTTTGTTGAGGCTGATGATTTGGTCATTGTAGAATCAAAGGGATCATAACTGATATTCCATTTCAAAGCCGCACTTAGAATGATATTCAAAAAATGATGCACAAATTCAAAAATAAAATGCTATTAAACATTCTACCTGTGGAGTAGATGGGAACGGCCATTCTAAAACAACAAAGGAGATACCCGGCGGGGGAAACGCGTCACCATGTTTTGATGCAAATCGGCCGTGCCTACTTACAGCTGTTGGTCGCCGATGTTAGACAAAAACATCCGAGTCACTGAAACATTGATACGCCTCCAATCCGGCGTCCACATCCGTTGTCAACATCTGCGCCAAGAGCCGTGTGCGTCGCAAGCCGCGGTAAGTGCGAAGGTCGCCCCGCCACCTTGCTGGGAGGCGATGTACGTTCAGCCTGCCGCCCTGCCTAACCCTATGTACCAAATCTCTGAAAACGAAAACTAAGAGTTGCAAAAACAACATGGAGCGGGAGAGGAAATTTTTTTTCCTGCACGGTGGGACAAAAGGGGAAAATGAAAGACGACAACAGAAGAGTAGACTAGAACAGGTATTTATTGTTCATAATAAGTTTGACGATGTTGTAATAATTTTAAAATACATGATGATGCTTGACACTCCTCCACACACACACACACAACACACCACACAAACACATATACGTTATAATCTGTCAAAACTGTACTGCACATTTTGTCTGAAATCGGATAAACACTTTTTTACCAACTTCACCGTTCGCGACGTCTTTGCTGTCAGTCCTTGCTTTTCCTAATGATAATGTCCGCACCCATGAATAGATATCAGGCACGGACTTAGATGACCGTGTCGCGCGAGAATGGAGCGGTTCACGTGTCTCCAAACATATTTGACTCAGGAGAACATTCGAAGACACTGTCTTAACATGGTGTTGTAACTTCGGCTGCGATCGAGAGTGAACTGCATGTCGTCGTAACTCGCTCTCTCGTTTTTTTTCTTCTCGTCCAAGGACCGCTTCACTTTGTGCCGTTTATCTTGACAGGTGTGTGACATCTTTCGTCTCGTGTTCGTGGGATGTATGAGGTGAATGGCGTTTTCCTCTCAATCTTCAGACGTTGAGTGAGGAGAGTTGAACATCTTTCCAGATGAATGAATAGCCTCGCAGTCGTGTTTTATCAGATTGGATTGCGTTTTGAATGTATCGAGTCGATGAATCTTGAAATGCGAATGAGAAGAATTCATGATGGGACGAACTCCGTATGCATGAATAACGGCAATGTCATAAATAGTCTTTGTTCTTTTTCTTTCATCGAAATGATACATTCGATTCATGTGAGTTCTTTTGGCTGTAGGCGGCATTCCATACTAAGTGCGGAGATATTCTCAAGCTTGAGATTTTGTCTTGCCTCCGCCTTCTTTAGACGTGAGGCGAGAGATCGTCTGCAGCCTTACGATGTTACTCCAATTTTGGGTGTGTCACCCTTCATCCTCGCTGTCGTGAGGAATCTTCGTAGGCGAACCTCGCGGCGGTGATTTTCGCGCTTCCACGTCTTGTTTTGCCGTGCCGCTACTTATGGAGCTTGGTGAGAGAGCCACAATCATTATCACTTACACCAGATACGTCTTGCGGTCATACGGAGAGTATTTTCCTCTGGAGGGGAAGGAGCTGATTATTGCGGCATTGAGAACACACTGTTGCTGCAGAGCCGCCCTTCTGTATTGGTATTTTTAAAGAAGACGCCGAGAACTTCCATGATGCAGTAATTCGCATGCATGAAAACGACAATGTTCGATAGTCTTTTCTCCACTCATGTCGCTTTTTGCGGTCTGTTTCTCGTGAAGTCGGCGCGCACTCGATGCAATGTAGTTCCATTGGAAGATACTTTCATTAGTCCACGCTTTCTCTTCAGCTTCCCTTTCCTCGAGGCGGCGACGACAGTCCAGAGCAACGTTCTCAGATATATTCCACACCCTTGCCTGCTTCTCTCTCCATCCGCTGCGTCTCCGTACATCATCGTTTCGCGCGGTTGTCGTTGAGTTTGTCCATGTTGAAGGTTGTCCTCTGAATGATGTGTCGTCAGCGTCATTCATTGCAAAATGCCTCGTCTACTACTACTGATCTAACCTATCACTACTCTACTACTATCTACTACTACTACTATATACTATCTACTACTATACTACTACTACTACTACAACTACTACCTAATACATACTACTATCATACTACAACTCTAACTATATAACAACTACTACTACTACTACAAACTACAACTACTACTACAACTACTACTACTACTAAAACATCTATACTCTACTACAATACTCTACTACTACTAAACTACTACTACTATACTACAACTACTTACTACTACAAATACTTTACAATCATCACTACTACTATACTAACAATATACTACTTATACACTACTAACTACTACAACTTACTACTACTACTATATCTACTACTACTACTACTACTATACTACTACATTTTCCCCCACCCTTCTCTCTATCATTCTTTATGATAACAACATAGTGTTATAGTGTTAGTCTACACATGAAATAAATAATCATGAAAATAAAATAAATAAATCTTATGTCATCAAAAGAAAAAAATGTAAATAGTCTATTCTTAATTGAAAATAAATAATAACAAAAATAAAAAAAATAATTCATATACCTAACTCTACAACCCCGCTGCAGGGACGAACGTGTACGCTGAATTTAGCCTCAAAGAGTTTTTTAATCGCCGATCGTTTACTCGTCACTGATTAAGACAGAAGTCACAGAGCAACTCAGGCAGACCAGAGCTCAACTCCCCTCTATCTACGACAGAGGTATCTCGACTGGCAGGGCGAACCGGGTCTAGTTTACGTGACAAGAACTACTTCATAATTATTGGTATCAAACTTGTATGCGAAAGACTATCTAGAGGACTAAGACGGTACTTTTAAGTAGGACCAGCACGATGCTCGCGACCGACACCTCTCACACGTCTAAGATCATGGAGCAACATGATGTCTGAAATGTGAGAATGTAGGTAGGAAAGACTTCAACAATGCGTGATTCAAGAGTGGGAAGTAGAGACAGACCGAATATAAGAGGAAGCGTGAACAAACTGTCAGTACTACGATCGAGCTGAAACGAGACATGATGCGACAACAATATTAGCGAGAGCAGAGAGAGGAAAGGAGAGAGGTGTGGCGATGCAGAGAAGAACAACGACATGGGAGCCGGTGCCGTTGGTGGAAAACAATGCACACACGACGAGACGATGCTGCCATCAGAGGTATGTAGACGCACGCTTCCGCAAGTATTTCAGCGAACGAGAATGCGCGGCGATCTACAAACATATTGCCAATCAGACAAAGTATCTACGCAATGTAACACGCTGGCCCTTAACGCTGATCTGTTTCGAATTACAACGTGGCAAACCTGCAAGCCAGTGAACGCTACAACTAAATGTAGTGATCGACATGTAGAATGACATTCACAAACATCTCGAAATTTCAAAATTACGAATCAGCAAACAGGGAACCTCAACGGCAAAAGGCATCCATTGTCAACATATCTTCCATACACAAAGACATGCAGTCTCAAACGCCTACTTCGACGACAACGAATGCCAGTATCAGCGGATTTCATAACCGCAACACCCGCTTCGATCGCACCGGGGAAAAGGCGAAGACTACCATTTTCAAGTAAACGCCTCACAACGTCGCCGACCCCGTCGCAGAAGACGATTGCTGTCATCTCAAGTCTACGGCGCCTTCTCAACATAATCGTCGCGTGTGAATGAGATTGTCAGCAACCCTCGTGTATTTTCATGTAAAAGAACCTTAAACATGATATGTTTGTGATCAATAAAATACTTGTTCTAGCCTACTCTTGCTGTCTTGTTGTTTCGTCTTTCATTTTCCCTTTTGCACCACGTGCTGGGAAAAAAATTCTCTCCCCCTCCCGTTTTGCAACCTTAGTTTTCGTTTCAGAGATCTGGTACATAGGGTAGCAGGCAGCAGCTTGAGCGTGAACACGGCTCCCAGCACTTGGGGCGCGCGACCTTCGCATTCCGCGGCCTTCGACGCAACCGGCTCTTTGCGCCGGATGTTGACAACGGATGTGGAGCGGGATGTTGACGCGTCTCAGATGGTTCAGTGACGTCGAGAATGTTTTGGTAACATCTGGCGACCACAGCTGTAGATAAGCACGCCGATTCTGCACACACATCCGTGACGCCGGTTTTCCCTCGCCGGGTATTCCTTTGTTGTGTTTGTAGAATCGGCCTTTCCATCTACTCTGTGGAAAAATGTTTTCAAACGTTTTCTTATACATCTGAGGTAATTAATAATAATGAAGCATTTTTTAAAATAGTAATTTAATGAAAAAATTTAATATATTTCATATTCTAATTATTTAAAAACTAAATATGCAATTAATTGTCATATATATACAATGCTTCTCAATCTTCCAATTGTTTCCAGTACATGGTTACTACCACATCCATGCAATTTTTAATATGAACCCCTGGTTTGGGTTTGTGCGGAGGAATGTTTAAGCCGCACGTGTAATGTGCTAGAAAATAAAACTCACGCTCCCGCTCAATTCTACCACATCTAGCACATGAAGACTCAGAAGATGTGGCACATACTGAAGTACAATTAATTTTAGAAGTGAAACCATTATTATTTATTTGCATTAATGAACAATAAAGCACTGGCGAAAAATCTGATCGAAATTTGTCATGTCTGAGGTAAATTACTTGTTACATGGTTAAATAGTTTATTTAATTTTTAAATTATGCAGCACCAAATGCTATCTAATTATTATGTCAAGTGAAATAATTATTACTTTCTTTATGATTGTCTTTTGTTTTTGGTTGTCTTATTGCTCCGGAAAGTTATACGGCGAAAAGTTTGTAATTGACTTAAACTTGGATATCGATTTTATTTGTTTTAATATTATTGGCAATGTTTTTGGCGAAGTAAGTACATGTATTTATTAGGTGACTTTTTTTGTAGTGAGTTGATCTCTGATCCTGATGAAAATAATTATTTCAACAGTATCTACAATATTGTTTTCAGAGATTTTTGGAGGCGTTATCAAAGATGTTTACAAATATATTGAACTTAAACTGTCCACAAGCAAATATTATGTGGTTTATTTCCACTTGGTGGGCTTTTTGCTAAATAAGGAGAGAACAGGCTTGAGTTTTTAGAATACAATACTAAGACCTGTAGAGACAATTTCAAAGAATAGGTCATAGTCAATAGCTTCAAATTCTTTTTTCGAAAAGATTGAGTTAAAAGAAGACAAGGGAGAATTTTTTTCAGTTTTGTAATTAATACTAATTTTCCGGGACAACTTACTCACATCTGAAGCAACACTCTCCGGCCCATTGAAGCAGTAATCCGGAATTTAGAAGCAAATTCTTAAAGGTGTAAACTTTTATTAGCGATGTTCGAGGAGTATTAAGATTCTAATAACAACTAATCACACACTGGAGTATCCTCTCCTTTCTTCTTTTTTTCTTCAAACGTGCATTAGTGCGGCTTTATTTCCTATG
>BOPP01000495.1:24553-38442 GCA_017312745.1 Gryllus bimaculatus | reverse complement strand
GTTCCTTTCCTCTTTCGTGCGCTTTTCGCTAAATAGCAGAGAACAGGTTGAGTTTTTAGAATACTAATAAGGCCTGTAGAGACAATTTCAAGAATAGGTCAATAGCTCAATATATCATTCTTGAAAAGATTTGAGTTAAAAGAAGACAAGGGAGAATTTTTTTCAGTTTTGTAATTACTTAAATTTTTCGGACAAACTTACTCACACTGAAGCAACACTAAGCAAATATCCGGATGTAGAACGTCCAAATTCTAGTTGTTAAAAATGTAAATTTAACTAGATTCTAATACTACACTGGACTCCTTTCTCAAAGTGCCTGTGCGGCTTATTTCCTATGTCCTCACATGTGACGTATTTCTTCCCCACCTTGCAACAGTTTCACCGAAAAGTGATGAGAGAAGTCATTCCCCAACGGCCACCCCGGGACAGGCGCTCGCGCTTATTCACTTCCCGGAGGCAGGGAGAGAGGCGGAGGACGCGCGGCCGGCGGCGGCGAACGGCTTCAGCTTCGGATGGGCGCGGCGCCGGCGGCGGCGGGCGTCCTTAAGTCGAAAAAGTGGGTCCGTGGGGACGAGGCGCCCGCATCAATATTCATTGCCGCTTCCGGAGGCGGCGGCGGTGGCGGCGGCGGCCCCGAACTGTCAATGCGTGATTGATGCTCGCAGCGAAATTTGAAAGCCCGCGCGGGGCCCGCAGCAGGGGCGGGGTCGGCGGGGGCCAATGGAACAAATTGCGGGGGAGGCCCCCGCCGCTTCGGATGGGGCCTCGCTTACTTCGATCCATAATGATTTTATTGTGATTTTTTTACAAGCTGTCACCCTGACGTCAACCCCTAACTTGGAGGACCAAACTTCGTGAATCCAATTTTCGATTTTGATTTTTATTGTGATTTTTAAAACTGGTGGACCTCAACCCCCAACCCGGGGGGCCAAACTTTGTTACCTTCACCATAGTTAACGAAATCGGTTTGAGAACGTCGATTTTACGGTTGTGACTTTTTCAGTAGAACAACCCCAACATTCGCCTAGAGGACCGAGAGAAACCACAAAAATCCCAGTCAGGATGGTCAGCGCGAGGATCGAATCCGGGTCTCCCAGTTGCGATGTCAGCGCGCCACGCCCTCATCCACTTCCCTCGGTTCTGGTGCGCATTACATAACTAAACAAATCGTGACTGGCACAATAGAGGTCCACAACACCCTCACCAATGTCGCTCTTAGGGAGGGGCAGGGGAGGCACACCGGGTGACACCATTTTAGGGATGACACCAATAAGAACATTTTAAAGTTGGAATTATATAATTTTAAAGATTTATTTTTAAATTATATTTTTATAAAAACATGCATTTGTTAATTTTTTAAACTTCGTTTAATAATATTTATTTTAAAAATATTTTTCAATTATTGTGAATTACATATAGTTTTACAATATATTACCAATAAATAACATGTGAAAATAAACTTCTGTTTTATTAAATAATTTATTACCTATTCAGTAATAGAATTTTTTATATTAAATTTATGGAGGAGGGTGATACCATTAGTTTTGCCTCGGGTGTAGCTACGCCACTGACTATCGCTATTTTTTCTTTCGCTCGCATTATCTATGAAACTGAGATGAGCAGCCTCGAATACCTTTGAGCTTAACGTTTAGGATAAACCGATCTCTCTTGCCCTCAGTTCCATCACTGCCCTTTGACAGGCTGATCCACATACATCAGCCTCCCATACCTTCACATCGCTGAGATCCCTAGACCTTAGAGTTTCTGTTCATGCACAGTAACCTAAGAGCCCGTAGCGACACTTAGAACGTGGTGACGAGCAACTGTCGCCAAAGACCCATTATCAGCGCTGTACTCTCCCTGTCCGCGGGGAACCAAACCGTCCTATCCCACCCACCCACTGCAGAGAAACGGACTGGGAACAAATCTTTTAAAAGATGATACAGAGTTGTCTAGAAAACCCCAACCACGCTAGTACACTGAACGTTACCTGACTATGCGGGGCCCGGGCCCACGATTTACAGAACCAAGTTCGACACTGCACTCGTGTCTTAACAGAGTCGGCACTAGTCCATGTGATCGAGTGTAATAAGTTGTTAAATGTGGGAAATTGCACACACAAAGTTGCTGTGTAGACGTGGAAAGTTGTCCCTGTAGATTTGTATGAACTGTACTTTAGTGACAGAAACAATCAATGACGCAGATATAAGATACGTATGCGATGTCAAAGCTATTAAGATTGCTGTAGAACTGAAGTGAAAGTTTTCACTTTTCACGTACAGTGTAGGTAAGTGTGGAAAGTTGCAGAACGTGTTAAGCAGAGTGAACGTTGCATTTTTATGGGAAGGAAGAATTTATGTTCATTTTATATATAGGTGGAAGATAAATGACACTGTAATTAAAATATTAGTTTTAGACTGTTATTACTATCCACTCACCACTCCACCAAAAATTAGCAGATCTAAGAATATTACGTCTGGTATTCCCATGAGTCACCCCTGTAATTCTCTCTTCCACGTTCTTGCCCGCCAAGTTTCACAAAAAGCTACATTAGGGCTGTTTTAAAATAGTTTTAGTCACAAATTGAACGCATACCAGTACACATCATTCTCCTACAATATTTAAAATATATTTGCAGATTTTATTGTTTAACTAAATTACCTTTTTTATAAACGCGTGAAACGCGGTTTATCGTGCTTACTTTCTGTGTAAGAAACATTTATTCTTCGTTCTATTAGTGTGCGAAACAATACGAAGTATACACAAAACGTCACAAAGCATGTGCAAAAAATGTTTCGGACACAGCTTGTGAAAGAAAGTACATGTAACACGTGTGGGAGGTTATTTGTGCCCTTGCAATTTAACTTTTTACAAATACGATGTTTTTGTATTGACCACCATGGTCTGTAAAAGTTACAGTAGTGTCTAACGTGTTGTAACAGAATATATTTCAACCATGTGAGGTCATTTGCACACTTACAATATAACTTACTCTAAATTTGATGTTCTGATCTTGACCGTCATGGGCTGTACAAAATACAATACTTTCCAACGTGTTGTAACAACACATTTTTTCAACCATTCATAACAAAACCATAATCGATATCGTAAGATAAATTATTGTTTACGGCGGTTTTAATTTTTTTCATTTTCAGCTCAAGAAATTATTACACAAAACAACAACTATATTTGTAAAGAAAACATTTATTTGTTAAGGAAACCCCAAAACACTGCAGAGACAAAAAAGTGTAGAATTTTTAAGCATGTTTGCAAATAGATTACATTATAAAAACTGACATTGTAGCCATTTCTGACATTGAAATAAACTTTTAACGTCGCCATTAACATAAAAGAAATCAAGAAAAGTTTATAATTTTATTTTACATCACACATTATTTCTGCATATGTTGAAATTATTACACTACACGTTTTGCTATTGCATTTTAATTTTCTGGATTAGTTGAATTCTTTTTTACAAACGTTAGAGCGTAACCTCGTGCGCTTTCGGTGAAACTCCGGCCTACAAAGCGTCGGGCACATCGATTGGTGACACGTACTCCACCAGAATGCGCTAGCGATCGGAACAGCAGCCCTTGAAATATGACGGTCGTCCCGCGCACTGCGCGCTCATATGACGCCGTGTACGAGCCGGTTTACCGCGCATCACTTGCTCTATTAGTCTCCAACGTCGCTTTCAATGCCACTGCAGAACAGAACGTACATTGCAACGGTGGCAAGAGCATTTATCGACGGCATCATTTTTTCTTCACCCGTAGATAAAGTACATGGTCTTTCCACGAGGTTGCAATTGGGTTGAGTTATTGTTAGCATTTACAATGAAATAATTATGAGTCGTCATTGCCAACAATATTGTTTATTACAATAGCAGCTTTCGATGGTTTAGCCACCATAATCAGTTTTCTAGTGCAAGAAAAAAACATTAAAACTTGAATTTTTTATTGGATCACAAAATTATATTAAAAATGTTGCTAATAATTTCAATTTTTAGAAAATGTATTTATCATTTTAGTAACTGAAAGAAAGAACCGGGGGTGTAAAGTCAAATTCAATTTCATTCACTTTTCTTGTAGAATTAAATGACTCGCCGTGTCGATGTTTCAAGGAGTGAGTATGGTGGGCTCACGAGCTATACTTACTTCATATTGCACGCTCAATGGCCGATATAAATTCACGAACCTCACCAACGCAATGAATATGGAGGCTTGTACCACGGCACGGTGACCTACACACAATCCGGAGACGGTGTTAGTGAAAAGGGAGAGGTCTGTAGGCGTCAACAGATACAATCACAGGGAAAAATATAATATGTGAAAATACAACACGAACGTAAATATAACAAATACGTACAAATTCCTTTAAAAACTTTTTAAGCAGATATGAAATACATATTAAAATGTCAGATTTCTGACTTCTCTAACTAAAATGCTTTCTGTAACACTCGAAAATAAGAAATAAATACCTTTCAATCGAATATATATACACTTTTATAAAGAATTGCTTTTATATTGATAACCACTTAAAATATTTTTTGTGTTTATATTAAATGTACATTAAATTACGAAACTCTCAGCTTTTATTAACTTATTTTAATAATCCCAAAGTGGTTTATGCTTCAAAAAGAGTTATTCTCAACGTAATTACACTCTAAATATTTCAATTATTCCCCTTCAACAAACGGAAGCCTCTCTCTCGTCTTCAGAAGAGGCGAAAATAATGCGAACAAACGCGCCCGGCGTCCCGTCCGCGTGGCGGCGGGTGATAAACGTGGTTCTTCTAAACCTATTTATTTCTTTATATATCCATTTAAACGGGTGCAAGATGAGCCTTTAACGCACCGAGCCAGCTCGGGAGGGACAACAGAGGCGGCTTAACCCAATAACAGGGGAACCCGACCGGGGGCACACCATCTTTCCCCATTTACACGTCATTACGAGGGGGAGGAAAGACGTTAACTGAGGAAGGTCGCAGGAGCGACCGGAAACCGTCGGCACCTTCGCCATTGACGCGGCGTCACCGGGACCAGCCTAGTAAATACTGACTCCGGCCGCCGGAAGCCTACGCTCTTATAAATATTATCACATTTACAGTTACTTGCAGTTAATTTTACAACACGCCAATTAAAAAAATTACCGTAGATGTCACTTGCTAGCATTTTCTGTTAAGCTATGCGGGAAACAAGCTTTCACATGTACGCATTTCTTTGGTTAATCGTTTTTAACGATATTTATGAGCAGCATTTAAACTGTATTTTATGAGGACCAAAGAGAGTGAAAATGCGAAGTGGGCTAAATTATTTTAACATTTCTAAAGTATTCCTCCCATCTGCTGTAGTCTGAGAAATAGTAATAAACTAATTTCTTAATTTGGAAGATATAGACTTAGTATTACAAAGTATATTTTGTTACATAAATTATTAATTAAATGTTTACAAACAAAAATCGGAAATCAAGCATTTCGCTAGGTCAGCTACTTCCAAAAAGACCTCCAAATAAGTTATTTTAATGGCAAATTCAAATTTTAAATGCCAAATTCAAATTTTTATCGTTTTGAAAAAGTTGTTTTTTTAGGTTTGCCGTGGAACTGGGTTAGATTTCTGTCATCTTAACCGGCCGGATGTTTGTACGAATTATCTGACAACCCTGTTCGCCGTGACCCGTCAGAGTTTGTATTTTCGCCGGAAGCTGATCAAGCAAACTTTGGAAAGTACATCAAAAAGCACTCCACCTACAAATTTCGTTCCATAAATTGGTGATATTCAATGCACTAAACCCATTCTTCCGCTAGTTGGGACAAACTCGCCAACTTTTGAGTACCTTAGGTAGAATAACCAAAACAAAACCAAAACGAAACTTGGACGCTTCGCCGCCACCGATACTGGTGTTACCAAAATTTAAAAAAAATAGAATGTTATTGTTATGTAAAATTCAGATGGAGATAATTGTAAAACTGTCAGAAACGAAAATGTCACATACTCGAAATGGAAAAAACGTTGTGAAATATTATTTTAAAAATTGAAGTGTATGCAGTAACAGGATTATACATCATTTCGCTTTATCAAAATTAACCGTTCCTTTATGATTTTCCACGTCATTTCAAATATTTACGCAGCAGGGCCCACAGGTGGATAGTTTTTTTTTTCTTCTCGAAGTGTCCCTGAGCGAGCGAGACAGAAAAAGAGGCGCGGCGGCGCCATGGGCGAACGTCGCGGGCCGCGTGACCGTTGACTCCTCGCGGTACCTCAGCGGCCGTGACTGCAATATCCGGACCCAAAGGCCTTCCTTCCCTCTGCCGCGCCGCCGCCGTGCCCCCGCCCCGGCTGCCCCTCCCGTGTTGCCCTCTCCGTGCCCCCGCGGCTCGTCGCGCCTCGGACGCCGCAGTCTTTGAAACGGCCTGTGACGAACCAGCGCCCTTGCTTGGCTTGCTGCTTTCCACACCCTGCCACATGAGGCGGGTTGCCGCACTTTGCAGGACAGGAATAAAACGCTGTGTTTTAGAGGCAAAAAAAATAAGCTGTTGTAGGAAAACGCTTGTTATTCCAAGTTGCAAAGGAAAAAAGAGAATAAAATGAACACTCTGCAGTTCCTATTGACATCATTGTACTTGTTTGTTTAATTTGTACCTATATTATATACTCCTTTCAGTTAAATCTAAATTTTTAGTTCATAACTTACTATTAAGTGTCATACGTTTTTATTTGATGGAATAATTAATTTTATATTCAATACTTATTAGTTTTCCCAAGTGCCAGCTGACTGCTGCCACTGTGTTCGGTCGAGGTTCGAGTCCCCGCCTTGTGGCGAGGCAGCGCGGCCGTGGAAGAGTTTAAATGTGGAAGAGTAGTTTTCAGGAGCCACTCTGTAGCAATTTGGACGTGTTGTGCTTTTCGTTTTCCATGATGCGAATTGTCCAAGTCGATTGGGATACACCACAATAGGCGTGATGGGTGCAGGTGATCAGACAAGGATGCTTACGTACGTGTTCATCTGTCACAGTGCGTATCTAGGACGTATTAGGTCCTCTATAAACTCCAACTGCAGACGACCTCATACCATCATAGAGCCTCCACCGCTTGAACAAATCCTCTCTTTAAATTGCAGGGTCAATTGATCCTGAAGTTTGTTTTGCTGTA
Organism: Gryllus bimaculatus; assembly: GCA_017312745.1. Taxonomy (NCBI): domain Eukaryota; kingdom Metazoa; phylum Arthropoda; class Insecta; order Orthoptera; family Gryllidae; genus Gryllus; species Gryllus bimaculatus. The sequence goes on along the minus strand of BOPP01000495.1, from coordinate 31,292 downwards.
TTCGTACACGTCCATCCGCTCGAAACAATGTGAAACGAGACTCGTTCAGACAGGGAAACGTTGTAGTTTCCAGTCATCAACAGCCCCATGGCGGTCGTGGATGGGCCCAAAAGCGAGGCGTAAAGCTCTCTGTGGGTCGCTGCAGTCATCCCCAAGATTACACGAGTAGGGCCTTCGCTCGAAACCCCCATATTGATAATGTGTCGTTCGAATGGTTCGCACGGTGACACTTGTTAATGCCCAGCATGGATCTCCCTGCCGCAATTGCGGATGGGTTGCACTTCTACACACGTGTAATGATTTCTCCTCCAGTCACGGTCGCCGCGTCCCGCTTTCCTTGCACAATTTTTTGCGGCCGCAGCGATCCCGGAGGTTTGATATGATACCGGATTCCCGAAATTCACCGGTACACTCGTGAAATGGTTTTGTACGGAAAAATCTAAATTTTCATTCGCGACCTTCGGATATGCTTATGCCCCCTTCTCTCTGGCGCCGACTATCACACACGTTCAAACTCATTTAAAATCGTTTGATAACCTTGCTGATTGTAGCAGCAATAACGCATATCTAAACAACTCTGCCAAACTCTGCGTTTTCTTATATAAGCCGTTGCTGACTGAGCGCCGTATTTTAATCGGTTCCAGATCTCTCTATTTCAATACGCCTATGGATGTACCCGTTTTTTTGGCTATTTTGGTGTAAATCCATACCTAACCTGAGGAGTCCAAAAGAAAACTAGGGACATGACGACGAATTGCCAAGAAAATACATTAATATTCGATGTAATCAGGTAATTTCCTTCCCAAAGGTACAGGGATTAGATGCATGTTGATCAGAAGCACGGATTGATATTCAAGATGGGTAGCGGAGATCTAGAAAAATATGGAAACATTTTCACTTTTTTCATAAAAACTCTAGGTCCTCAACATCAACCTAGCTCCAAAAATTCGGTCATTGAAGTAGATCAAAAACTGCGCCATTGAAGTGCTGACGTTAGTGAAATAAGAAATAAAATTTCATATAACAAATAAAAATGTAATATATTCAAGATTATGTACAAGTTACAATGAATTGCTAATATTAAAACCACTCCGGGCAACCTTTTCCTTTCGGAACCATGCTTTACCGCAGAAAATACAAGCCACGCCGTTTGATGCGCGCGTCGGACCTCTGTCCCGTGACAAATTACCGCTCACATGCCTGACAGCCAAAAAGTTAAACCCGGTCGTAGGCGACCGGTGCCTTACAGCACGTGAGAATTGTCTGGCGCCCTTACTCTCCGGACTCTCGCCCTCGACTCCTACCCTCCTTGTACATACGCGTACAAGTTACCCGATGCAAACTGAATGAGGAACGCGGGCGCAGATGGCCGCCGCGTTTAATAGTGAGGGCTGACACCCCCACCACGTTCCATAGATAGGCCCGCCGGGCTGGCGCGAGGCTCGCAGGCCAGCCTTTGGTTTACGCCCACACAAAGAAGTTCTCGGTGGCTGCCATGCTTTCCGTAAACGAGGCCTCGCGGCAGCATCCTCGGAGTTTACAGCCTCCGGTATTTTTGGCTCATGCCGGCACTACCTGAGTCAACCGCCCGAGCGCAAAAACTCCCGATGTTCAAGCCTAACACCTTCCTCCCCCGCAGCGTACTTTCACCAATCCTAACGGTTTCTGGCCCTCGTGTAACGGACGCCACAAAGGAAAAAAAATCCGGTAATATTGTTTTGAATTTGGCCTATTGTTCGATGGTACTCTTAGCACACCGTACTAAACATCCTGTGTAGTTTGAGTCCGGGTGGGGTGGGGGGGTTTTCAATGTGATTTTCCTACGTTTTTTTACACATATCTTCATAACTATCAATCCTATCAAAACTTACGCTCTACAAAATTTAAGCCTAGACAATTTCTTAACATAAACGTTTTGATAAGCGTTTTTGTTGCTAAAATTTTACCCTTTTTATAGTTATAGGCTTTAAAATCGTTCTTAGTTTGTATTACGGCAAGGCCTTTTTATAAAACATATCTCTGTAAGACGATGTTATGATATGTTCAATGCATTTGAAAGTAATTTAGTTATTGTCAAACACTTATCAAACAATATGGTTTTGCATATTTTGTGCAAAAATCATGAACATGTACATATTTGCGAATATCGATGTGTATTGGGTCCGAGATTTCATCTCGGGTACAAAACTGATAACCCACAGCTTATTGATAAGCATTGAGTACAAATATTGGTAAAGTAAGATGATTTCTTAACTATAATTTCTTCTGTAACCGACCGAAAAACTTTTCATATGAACGGCGTAATGTAATTTACTGGAAAGGAATGTACAATGAGCAATTATTTATTTCGTCTTGTAATGCAAAAGAAGTTGTGGATTTCATTGGAAGTCTGCAAGAGGGAATGAATGAACGAATTTATTGTCTAAGGAAAAAGGAAATGAATCACATTTTAGTTCCATTTCTACCTAATTCCTAACATATGCTTTTTAAGCTGTTTTAAAAAGTGTCTGAACATTAATGATTTTACTGTTGTATTTCCGGATAGAGCAAAGACAAGTTTGATTGCCAGTCATTAAAATACTTACATAGAAAATATTGTTTTGTTTTTTATAAGTACACTGATGATAGTTTTCAAGCACATGTCTGGCCGTGCAGTTTTAGGAAGCTGAAGATATTTGGAAACCCGCAATCGACCACTTTCTAAACATAAAACTAATATATTAACAAATGTTAAGTTTCATTGAAGTTTCATTCCCTCGCTCGCAGTACTTACCAGATATTTTTAACCTCAAAAACATCAATAGAATGAAGAGGGAATTGCCATCTTAAAACGTACTATTTCCGAAATTGGTTTATACAAACGGGCCGTAAAACACGAAAGCGAATCGATTCTGAGCGGGTGGCTCCCAGAAGACTCCTTTGCACAGCGGAGTAGGTCTATATTTCTGATGCTGTCTTTAAAAAAAAATGGTCAAACTTGTTACTCAACAATTAATTTTGGTATACACTACGTATGTTTTAGTTTATTGATCGCTATTTTAATTTCAATATTACTTGTGGCATGTAAGATTCCTGATGTCTAACAATATTTCTAAATCTTATGGCTTAATATTTAAATATCAAATAAAGGGAGGTCATGTTAGCAACAGCATTGATATCACGATTCCACAAATTGACATAAAAAGAAATGGGAACTTCTCCACAATTTGAAGAACTTAGTGCCTTGTTAAAGTGGCGTATCATCATTGGCGTTTTCTTCCTACTAGTAGTGAGTGTCACTTTATACATATATTCTTATAAATACGCTGTCACCATAATACTGTTCAAATTTTCTCTTCAAAATAGTTTTTTCGTTTGTTAAACGGTATTCGAAGACAGTTTGAATTCTATCTTGAGTTGCATAACAGAATGTAAATGCTGTGCATTCCCTGAAAAAAAGTGTTTGACGGAGAAATAAGCTTTTCAATTGCTTTCAGGGTTTCTTGCTATCCATGGTCCACTACGCGAACCGCATTACGTTGACATTTATGCTTGCCGTGTTTCACGGCCGTCTGTGAGACTTTTAAGAGGTAAGCGTCAAAGATTTTGCGTCAAAAGAAACGATTGGGCTGTGAAAAGTAAAAACTTATTCTGTCAAACGACAATGGCTACCCTGCTTCTTGACTCCTTAAAAACTACGTTTTCAATTATTATAAATATACGACATTAAACGATGAAGATTAGAAGAAGAAAAAAGAAGACGAGAAGAAGACAAGGAACGAAGAAGACGAAGAAAGGGAAGGGACAGACGAAACGCAAGACAGGAAGACGAAGACCCGAGAAGAAGACGAAGAAGAAGACGAAGAGTACGAAAGACGAGAGACGAAGAAGACGAAGAACGAAGCAGAAGAAAAGAAAGACGAAGCGACAAGGAAGACAGAGACGAAGAAGACCAGAAGAAAGAGAAGACGAAGGAAGAGAAAGACAGACTGAAGAGACGAAGAATGACGAAGGAAGAGAGAGAACGAAGAAGAAGCACGAAGAAGTAGAAGAAACGACGAAGCGAGAAGAAGAGAAGAAGACGAAGAGACGAAAGAAGACGAAGGAGAAGACAGAAGAAGACGAAGGGAAAGACCGAAGAAGGACGAGGAGAGAAGAAGAAGAAACAAAGAAGAAAGAAGACGAAGAAGAGAAGAAGACCAAGAGAGAAGAGGGAGGACAAGGAAGAGGAAGAAGACGAAGAAGACAATGGAAGAAGACGAATAAAAGAGAGTAGACGAGAGAAGAGAAGAAGACGAAGAGACGAGGGAGAAGGACGAAGAGAGAGACAGAGACGAAGACGAAAGGAAGGACGAAGAGACGAACGAAGAGACGAAGAAACATGGGAAGAAAGACGACAGGAGACGAAGACGAAGCGAGACGAGACGAAGAGACGAAGGACGAAGGAGACGAAGACGAAGGAGACGAAGACGAAGAAGCAGAAGACGAAGGCGAGACGAAGACGAAGAAGAAGACGAAGAGAGGAAGACGAGAAGACGAAGCGGACGAAGAAGACGAAGACGAGAAGAGACGAAGAAGAAGAACGAAGAAGAAGACGAGAAGAAGACGAAGAAGGAAGACGAGACGAAAGGAAGACGAAGAAAGAAGACGAAGCGAAGAAGACGAAGAAGAAGACGAAGAAGAAGACGAAGAAGAAGACGAACGAAAAGAAGACGAAGAAGAAGACGAAGAGAAGACGAAGAAGGACGACGAAGAAGACGACGACGAAGAAGAAGAAGAAGAACGAAGAAGAAGAGCGACGAAGAAGAAGACGACGAAAGAAGGAAGAAGGACGAAGACGGAAGAAGAAGATAGGCGACAGAAGAGAGACGAGACGAAGACGAAGAAGACGAAGAAGAAGCGAAGACGGAGACGAAGAAGAGAAGGACGAGACAAGAAGAAGAAGAAGACGACGACAAGAGAAGAAGAAGACGACGACGGAAGAAGAAGAAGACGAGACAGAAGAAAGAAGAGAGAACGAAGAAGAAGAAGAAGACGAAGACGAAGAAAGAAGACAGAAGACGACGAAGAAGAAGAAGAAGAAGAAGAAGAAGACACGAAGAGAAAGAAGAAGAAGAAGACGACGAAGAAGAAGAAGAAAGAAGAAGAAGAAGACGAAGAAGAAGAAGAAGAAGAAGAGAGAAGAAGACGACGAAGAAGAAGAAGAAGAAGAAGGACGACGAAGAAGAAGAGACGAAGAAGAAGAAGAAGAAGAAGAAGACGAGAGAAGAAGAAGAAGAAGAAGCAGAAGAAAAGAAAAGCAAGAAGACGAAGAAGAAGAAGAGAAGAAGAAGACGAAGAAGAGAGAAGAAGAAGAAGAAGAAGAGATGAGACGAAAGAAAGAGAGAAGAAGAAGAAAAGAAAGAGGCGGCGGCGAATCGTAGGGTTCCGACGGAAAGAGTATACAATTTTACGGTTTTAGGCCTTGTTACATAAAACGTATATTAATTTCCTCACAATTTTCTCCTCATGTAAATCTTATATAACTTTTTCTCAGATGCTTGGTCCTGTTCGCCTGACCCCTTGCGGGGTCTCTTCGAACTGTGGGAAATCTGTGTGGGTTGTTTAGAGTTTGAACTCTTCCCCGTACGGTGGCGAACGACGCGAATGTCTGGGTATGAGATATGTATGATAGAGACTAGATAGACTAACTAGGATAACGCCTTTATCCCATTATTCAATCTCCCGTATTTTACTATGAACATTTTTACCAATTTTTGCTCCTTTTATACCAAACCGAATGTACCGTAGAATCGATTCTTCCTTTTTGCAACAACTTTAAACATCTGTGCATTGGCATTAAAACTTTATTCGTAAACTCTTATAAAAATTTCAAATCACAACTTTCTGATATGCTACAATTATGTTACACCATTATGTGACAGCCAATCCATTTTAAACATCATTACAAAACAAAGCTTTTTGGGGCACTAATGACTGAATTTTGTCACAGCAATCTCGATTCCGATTTTTTAGTTGATTCTAATTATTTTCCTCTATACTTTGCATTAAACGGCGTTACCAGAAACACTTAAATAAACTGAATTTTTACCTAAAATTTATTAATTATTGATTGTGGATGGATCAACAACAAAGTAGTATATTACAATTTAAATTTATAAAAAAAACAAACAAAAGCCATATACGCATACAACGTTGTTTCGGCATTTGTCCCGAATCACAACTATGGTTGTGCTTTTTTCTATTAAAATCTATATTGTAATTTAACTACTTTGTTTGATCCTTAATTTAATAACCAATCCTTAATTAATAATCATGGATTACACAATATACCTGATGCCACAACGGAAGTTTATTAAGCAGCGCATTGGAGGGCATTAAGCATGCGTGGGACGGGCGGGGCGTGGAGGGCGTACTCGTGGCGACGGCGAGGGCGCCAACCGCATTTTATTTCGAAGGTCGGGGATGGCAGTGGCGGATGTGGCTTGGAGAACGTGGGCGCTGGTGGTGATGCGTGGGGGACGGGCAGGGGCGGCAGAGGGCGTCCGGTTGGCGACGGCGAGGGCGCCAGCCAAGGACAAGAAGCGCGCGCCTTCCTTTGTCGTTCTTTACGCGCGTCCCCAGTGATTTATGTACGGCGCGCGATGGCATCGGCAGTTGAGAGGCGCGCGAGAAGAAGAATGGCAGGGGAAGAAGCAGCAGCTGGAAATAAAAACAGCTGCGTGCGCTCGCTTTCGCAGAGGATTAATAAACGGTCTTA